>SJYT01004722.1:115586-133271 GCA_006410635.1 Cephalophus harveyi | reverse complement strand
TCTACGCTCCCCCCCCCCCACCCCCAGGTACTGTTCTTAGCGCATCATAAGCCAGGACTCGCTTTGTCTTGGAACAACCCTCTGAGATAAATGTCATCACCTTTATTCTAAAGATGAGGAAACTGAAGCGCAGAGAGTTCGGTCATTTGTCCAAGATGTCACAAAGCTAGAAGGGAATATACACAGGCATGAAACTCGGGCAGCTCAGCGGAGACCATTCTCTTACCCACCACCCACGAATACGGCGTATTTATTTAGGCCAGCACCTGGCATAAAGGGCTAAATGACTGGCGATTGCTGTTGTTGATATGACAGATCTTCACCTTCTTTTGTATTTCCTCCAGGGACCAAAGCGGATGTTGGATGCTCAAGTGCAAACAGACCCCGTGTGCATCGGGCCAGCGGGCAAATCCAAGTAAACAAACCTTCACGGCTCCCATCAGGTTCCGCCACCGAGATGTCTCCTCCCGACTCCGTCTCCCCCCAAACCCTCTCCGTGTGTATATTTTTTCTTCCGACGGCCATCCCGTGAAAGTCTGTCCCCGAATTAAGCCTGAGCTGTTGTATATTGAGGTGTATTATTTACGTCTGTGGTCCAGTCTTCCCTGGTAAATAACTGTAAAGATGGCTTAGCAGGTTAACTAGCCAGGTCTGAAGATGGGTCCCAAGCAGGGTCGGGGAGGGGCAGAGAGGACTGCATTCTGGTTAAGTTATGAAAAATGGCCAGGGGCAAGTAAGTTGCAGAAGGGAAAAGACTGCTGGAAGGAACTAAGCTTTGTAGTCAAGGCGTGCTCATCCTCTCGGCTTGAAGAGGAGAGGCGAAAATCCGTTTGTTTAAGTTCACGTTTCAAGGAGGGAGACCGTGGGCCGTGTGGTGTTGGGAGGTTGCCAATTTTCTGGAATGGAATGTGGGCAATGACAAAG
Source organism: Cephalophus harveyi (assembly GCA_006410635.1). Taxonomy (NCBI): domain Eukaryota; kingdom Metazoa; phylum Chordata; class Mammalia; order Artiodactyla; family Bovidae; genus Cephalophus; species Cephalophus harveyi. Next base: position 132,347 of record SJYT01004722.1, on the reverse strand, counting down.
GAATGAACAAGAGTTGTTTTTCCAATAGGGTCCTTGAACGTTATTGACGAGAGGGAAAAGACTGACTGGAGAGGACTTGACATGATTTGGGGAAACAATTGCTTTTTGAGGCTCAGTGACAAGGGCGAGGATTACAACTTCAAAAAAAAAAAAAACACCCCAAACCAAACCAAATAAAAGACGTTGCGAGTTTATTTTTGCAACACTAGGGGGCGCCAAGGTCTCCGTTTTCGTCCCGCATCCCGTATCCCTAACAAAGATTTGGTCTCTGCAATCTTACATTATTAATGTTTCTCAGATGGCTGAGGGGCTTGCTTCATCTGTTCTGTCTGACACTTATCTCAAGTCTGTCTGTAATTTCCTAATGTTCTCAGGATGTGCTCTGATAAAACCCTCCCATAACCCCAGTTAATAAAAATTTACAGATTATTCAAATACCTGAGTTTTTTTTAATACTTGTACAGAGGAGTACATAGGACCATGGTGTATTAAAATGTAGTTCAAAACCTAACCATATGATCGACTGACATCATGTATACTGTATCTTTTTCTGACTTAATAAAAAAATACATTGGCATCTGAACGATCTTTTAATGTTCTGCTTTTAAAGCAGGCCGGGTGCTCTGTGTCTGAGATGGCTTTATCTCCCATGTCAGAAGATCGATGCTCCCCCTGCATCTTATTTCCTCTCCCAGATCTTCCTTGATCTCCTCATACGTGGGCGTGTGCACACACAGATGTGTGCATGTGTATATTTGCACATATGCACATGCACATACGTGTGTAATATATCCACACTGCCTCTGGCCACACTGACAGAGTGGAGCCTGACACAGAGACTCGGTGCCGGTGTGAGCCTGAAGGCGGGCTCCCAGAGGAAAGGGAGGAAGAGGAGGACGGGGCAGGGTCTGGTCTCAGCTGGAGTGGAGTTTTGTTCTGTCTGCCAAGGGGCCCTGGAGCCTGAATCATATGTGAATCATACCACAAAGTTGGTTCCACCTACAGGCAAGGAGGCTGGCCTTTGTCCCCTCGCTGGGGAGTCATGGACCACCCTGGGAGGTGTTGGGCCAGGCGAACTTCCACAGTCGGGCTGAGAAGCTGGGATCCCTCGGGCTGGAGGTTAAGAGTCAGTCGAAGTGTCCACAAGTGACACATCCATCCAGGTGTGTATTTATAGCCACAGATGCACACACTCAGGAACGTGTTTCCGTACAGGACTAGACAGACGCATGCACACGTTCACAGTGTTACACAGGCAAACAGACAAGTGTAACTGACACAGAACACGGGCCCCGCAGCTCCTAAACCCACTGCGCGTGCAGCCCACCGCGCCGTGGCTAGAAACAGCACCCAACGCCTGCTCCTGAGAAGTCGATACCGTAGGCAAAGAAAACTGTGGCTTGGGCAAAAAGGCCTTTGGAAAATGTGTTCAGGACAAAAATATTTCCCCAAAAAAAGTTTGGGAGGCCCTTGGCTCCCAGGACCCGCTGGCTACCAGCTTGGACCGGCTGGCTGCACCTGAGAGCTCGGCTTCCAGAAAGACCAGAGGCTGTTTCTTTGGGGTGGGTTTGGCTTCTCCAGCCCTCCTGCCCGAACCTGGACATTCCTCACTGTTTGTGACTCACCCAGCTGAGAATGACCTCATGCTGCTTCATGTCTGCATGCTTAACTTGGCCCAAATCAGGGGAAAAAACCCCCTGGGGAAGACCTCAGCGGGGGATGACTTTCCTTCCATCATCCCCATCACAGCACACGGGAGGATTCAAGGCAAACAGGCAGCCGGTCACTGCTCTGTCTCTAAACCCTTCGGGGGTCGCCTGGCATGACCTTTGAGCTCTGGCCCCGCCAGTCTGTTGAGAAAGGTGACAGTATTGTTTGCAAGTTTCCCCTCACTGGACACGGGCTTTGTGCCCTGATGAGAAATGTCTGCCGGGCGAGACTGACTCACTAACGCCAAAGGAGCCCTCCCACCCCGGAAAAAAACTTTCAAACTTTTAAAAAGAAGTTCTCTGCTGAGAATCTTGCTGCAGAGCATGCCAACGTTTTCCATAACCGGTTTCCCATCCTCCTGGCCAAAAAAAGAGAGCCATCTTTGAATGAAATTGCTTGTTCTGTTTTTAAGAAAACTTAAGCCAGAGAGGACTCTAAAAATTATTGGGGAGATTCTAAAGCCAGTTGTAGCCTGCGACGCAAGTTAAAATTCCGTTTCTTGAGTTTGGTGGGGTTTGTTTGATTTTGATTGGAGAGCCCATTCCTGACACATTTGCAATAAATACTAATTTCCATGCTTCCTGTTGGATTAGGGGTGAAAAGAGTAGCCACTCCCCAAGTGAGTGCAGGAAAGCTGCGGGAACACAGATTCACAGAGGGGGCTGAAGTTCTTTAAGCAGCAGCGCCCAGGAATGCCCTTTGGATAGCAAAGCCAGCCACAGTAAAATGTTAAGAGCACCCCAAAACAGAAAGAGAAATTAACACCTGGGGGAGGGGGCGCAGGTGCCTTTTTGAAGCTGACATGCCTGTTAACTTATTATTTATTTTCAGGTGCACATGGAAGGGTCTCCGTGGCCTTTGCAGGACCTGGGCTGTCGAGCTGAATTGGCCACCGTCAGGGAAAACCAACAACAGGGAAACGCTGCTTGCCAGCTCCAGCCAACGGCGACGTCTGGACTGATATCCGCAAAAGAGTGCATTCAAGTCACAGTTGTTCTCAGCAGCCCCTGAGGTCTCTCATGAATTCATCCTGGGGAGAGGGGCACATGCCACCCTAGGAAAATGCCAAAAAGGGAAGGAAAAGAGAAAGAGAGCGAAGTCCTTGTGGTTTTGTCGTGCCCCCCTGCCCTTGAAACAAATTATCAGGGATTTGTGCGCGCGCGCGCACACACACACACACACACAGACTCTCTAGCTGCATTGCTGTTGTTTGTGTGCAAACAGATGCACTGGGGTCCCATTTAATGAGACTCCAACAGGTTCGAATCTGTGCCTTGCTGGCTCCTTCTCAAAGTGCCTGGAAGGGAGCAGGCCTGATGAGCAGCATTTCTTTTGTCAAAGAATCCCAAACTGATCTTAAGCCTTACAAACTAGAATCAGCTCACCACACTACCTGAAAGAGGAGGAAAGGGAGATGATTGCCAGTATTAACTCACCCAAGTTGCAAATGCAGGGAATGCGCTTTGCAGGAATATAAAATGATTCTTATCAGCTTTTAACGATCCTCCCAAGCCCTTTCTCGGCCTTTTATTAATAAAAAGGCAGTTCGCCCGGTGAGTAGAATTAAGCTCCTCTCTGGTATACATCTTGTGCATTCTATCAGTGGAAATCAAGTGACACCAGCCACCCCCCCACAACCCCAGAAATTACGGCCTCCATTAGGAAGAAAAGGAATTACTTACAGAGCAGCAAATTCTGTAAATTTGTGATTCAGATCTCTAGCACTGGCCTGAATGCCCGTCAGAATCCAGTCCTTGGCATACATTGGTTTTCAGAGGAGCTTAACTCTTTTGTTTCCCTCTCTTGGAAAGCCACTCACTGGAGCCTCTTGACCCCCTTCCCTTGAACTAGCCATTGCCAGGGCCTGGATAGCAAATCGGGGCAATTTTGTGAAAGTAAGGCTAACAGTTGGGCTTCCCTGTCGGCTCAGATGGCAAAGAATCAGCCTGCAATGCAGGAGACCTGAGTTCCATCCCTGGGTCGAGAAGATCCCCTGGAGAAGGGAAATGGCAATCCACTGCAGCAGTCTTGCCTGCAGAATCCCATGGACAGAGGGGCCTGGCGGGCCACGGGCCACGGGGGCGCAACTGAGCAGCTAACACTTTCACCACGGGCACTGACACAGCATCCTCACACTGGCACGCTTTACGGTGTGCAGGCTGCTTTTTGACTAAGCTATCTAAGTTAAAGCCGTGTGCCCTGACTGGACCGAACTGCATCCTCTGTGTATTTCACTATGAGAGGGAATGGTGTGCACTCTACAGCTTCCTTCCCTCCCGAAGGCGCGCTCCTCAACAAAATGGCCCCCAGCTGGATCTGGCCATGATTGCACGCGATTTCTTCTTGAAGGTTTTCTATTTAAATCTGGCCACAGGAGGGAGTCCCAAGACCTGGAGCCCAGATCTCTAGCCCGGCCCTTTTCTCTGACCGCTGACCAGGAGGTTGAGCTGAAGCAACTCTTACGAGCGCGTTTGTTGGGCAACTCCTAGAAAGTGGTTAAGTTTAATGACGAGAACTAGGGTAAGAGGGTCAACCTGGTGAGTCCGTTGCTCCCTGATTCTCAGTCCCCCAAACAAAGGTAAGGTTGGTTATTGGTTAGTTTTTCCATTTTTATCAGCTCAGACTTAGAAGAAGCTTGAGAAGGGTAGTGTGATTGTAAATGGTCAAGTTGGTGTCACTGCCAAGCATGGAAGTCACCCTCACACCCAAGGAGAGGAGAGGGCAAGTGACCTACCCTGTCAGTTTGCTCCCTAAACAGGAGAGTAATAATAGTGCATAACTCGGGGAGCCGCTGTGAGCGTGGATTGAGATGGAGCAAGGCAAACCCTTTGTGCAATGGCTGGTACATTAAAAAAAAAAAACCCAGTACCGGAGGGCTGTTAGCACACAGGGAATGTGAGCACCAGGTACTTAAAGCTCCCCCTCAAGCTGGCTAGTGACTAACGGCAGCAGGAGGGATATTCACCATTTTATGTGATAGGTGTTTTGCCCCAAGCTGGCTCTGACCCTCTGGGACTCAGCTCAGCCATGTCCCCAGTGAGTTGACTTCAGCAGGGCCAGACAAGGGAGTTACAGGATCCCTGTCACCAGTTTTGATTTATCATTTCCGGGAAACTGATGTTGAGAAGGTAACTGTGATGATGCGGTAAGCAACTGTGCATATCAGTATTTTTAAAGTTAGCCATTTCCCAAGCCAGCCGGGCCCCTTCAAGTTCCTGATGGGACTTGAGCAATTATGACGCCTGCCCTGCAGACCAGGGTCGTTAGACTGTAAGCCCATCAACATCAGGGACCTTCCTGTCTCATTCACTGCTCTATTATCAATGTACAATACCTGGGCACAGTAAATACTGAATGAATAGCATCTGGATGGGTAAGCTGATAGATAAGTGTTTTAAGGCCATATCCACTGCAAAGAGGGTTGCCTTATGCTCTGGCTTGACTTTAACTCCACGTGTGGATCCCTCTAATCCGTCTCCCCTCCTCAGGTGCCCAGCTGAGTGGTCCTCAAAGTGTGGTTCCATAACAATCAGCATCAGCTGAGAACCAATTAGAAATGCCAATTCCCCAGCCCCACTCCAGACCCAGGGTGGAGCCTCAGTGTGTTCTCACAAGCCCTCCAGGTGGTTCTGATGCAGGGAAAATTAAAAACCACTGGTCAAGGTTGAGCTCTGACTTCACTGAGTGTCAACCAAAAAAAGACCAGTTCTGAACATGCAGAGATAATCACAGCCAACCTGGGCGTTTACAACACAGGTCAGGTGCGGTGCTTCACAAGCAGTCCCTCGCTTACCACCCATCTTACAGGTGAGGAGAACAAGGTTCAGAGAGGAAGCAACTTAGCTGCGGACACACAGATCAGAGCCAAGGCTGCAACCCAACGAAGCTCTTCTTAAAGGCAGATTTTTGCGTCTGTGAGGGATACAGACAGACACAAAGGCGAGTGTAATATAAACAAACGCACGGCATGGTGGTGCTTAGAGGAAGAATCTGCCTCAAGACTAACTGGGATGGAGCTTGGCCGTTTCAGAAGGTGACGGTTGAACTAACTCATAAAGAATGGCCAAAGGGGCTTCCAGCAGAACGTAAGTGCAAAAGGCCGGCGTTTGCAGAGGGAATGGCAAGTAGGTCAGCATGGCGGGAGTGAGACTGTGGGGAAGGCAGATGGTGAAGGCTGGAGAGGAGGCAAGACCAGTCGACAGGGACACGCAGAAAGGAGCCCGCAGTGAGAAGCTTAAGCCTCCTCCTGTGGGCAGCAGGAGCCAGGGAAGAGACCTGAACTGGAGGGTTACAGCATCCGAGCTGTACTTTGGTTGCAGCTGGATCTAATCAAACTCAATTCAACTAATATTCCCTGGATCCCTTGAGTGACCTCAACTAGCAGACACCATAGAGTGTCATCATTTTACTTTCAAACCTCTTCACAGAGTATAATACTCAGATAAAACCTCTAAATAGCTTTGGTCCTTGAAAGGATGCCTGAATGCTTAAGTGTCATATATGTGAGTTTGGCATTTAGCCCCATCGTCCAGCTGATGACCCACATCTATGGCCTTAGGCTGTGAGATCGTTAGTTACTTTGCCTCAGTCTGCTTCTCTGTAGAATGGAAGTAATCGGGGAACTTAGAGTTGATGAGAACAGTAGTAAGACAACACATTTATAGCTTGTTACTAGAGTGTGTCCGTTGCTCAGTTATGTCCGACTCTTTGCGGCTCCACTGACTGTCGGTCACCAAGTTCCTCTGTCCGTGGGATTCTCCCGGCAAGAATACTGGAGTGGATGGCCATTTCCCTCTCCAGGGGATCTTCCTGACCCAGGGATGGAGCCCAGATCTCCTGCACTGCAGTCAGATTCTTTACTGTCTGAGCCACCAGGGAGATGAGACAATGCATTTATAGCTTGTTAGTAGAGTGCCTGGCAAATAAGTGCTCAGAAAGCATATTGATGAGGATGCCCAGGACATCTACCCGAGGTAGAAGGTATGTCTTCTTTCAAGGGCTCAAAGTCCACCCAGTCCTTGGGACACCCTTAAGCTGCATCCTTGTCTCTCTCTGTCCTGGTAACCTGATTGTCTGGCTCATCCAAGAAAAGAGAAGGGAGGGAAAACATGTTGATTTTTCCCTGGTGTCCATCCCATTCGAAAGTAAAGTAGAATTGAGGGGAGAGGACTCAGGTCTCCCTTTAATTTTCCTTGGTTGTATCTGCTTATTAGCCATGTTGCCACAGTAGCAGATGCTGTGGACGCCTCATTGGTCCTCAGCCCAACCCTGAGTTCACCCTCAGCCCTGCTAACTTTCACTTCCATGGTCCCTCCATTATTTGCTTTCCTTCTTGATGGCTTCCTCCAGGGGCTGTGGGAACTTGTTCAGTCCACATGCAGGATTCCTGGAAATGCCTGAAAGTTCACGTTTCCAGAGGCACCCTCAACCAGGGAGGGATGGAAGATGACAGATAAACAGCTCAGCTTCTCCGTATTTCGGGGGATCTTCTACACGTTTCCACAGGCGTCCCCAGCAAGAGCCCACAGTAGTGGCACACTCATAAATACACCCTCCCTCGCTTGTGCTCCCCGGAACCCCTTCTCGAATAAAGGACTTGCACGCAACCTCTCGTCTCAGGGTCTGTGTCTAAAGCACGAACATCTGTGTCTCCCTTAGGCTTTCGTCGGAGGACCTAGCTTTGTGCCAAGCAGTTTAACAGAAGGGGCTAAATACGGCACTGGTTGCAAAGGTGCTGGACGAGCTGACAAGGCAACCATGTGACTCGGAGACCACGCGGAGACGAGACCCAGAAGGAAGCCCCAGCTACCATTAGGCCAGACGGACAACAGGGCGGGGCTTGGTTACCAGGCCAGGGGGCCTGTGGTCCCTGGGAAACGGAGAGCCCTGCTGGGGCAGGGGAGGACGGCCTGGGGGCGGCTGGGCGGGAGGGTGGGAGCGTGGGAGGAGGAGGGGGAGCGTGGGAGGGGGAGGGGAGCGGAGGCTGGGAGGGCTGCTCTCCAGGACCGCCGCGTTTGTGCTGACCGGAGGAGAAGCTGTCCTGGCGCCAGAGCCCCCACTGGCTGACCTGAGCGGGAAGCCCCCTGGCGTCGGCGGCTCCTGGGAAAGGCAGCGTGAAGGCGAGCGTGGAAGGCGGAAGGAAGAGCGAGCCGGCGAGTGCCCCGCACAGCCTGGGGTCCTGCTTCGAGAGAGACCCCGCCAGGGCGCGGCTGCGGTTGGGGCCCCGCCCCCTCCCTGGATCTACACCCGTGAACACGCATGCTGCGGTCCCCGGGGCCACCTTCAGGCCAGGGCGGGCGTCGAGGGTGCGCGCCCTGGGTCCAGAGGCCGGCCCGGAAGGCCACGTCCCTCGCCTCCCCGCCTGGCTCCGCGCGCGGCTTCCAGGAGGCGGCCTCCCGGGGCCCACGGGGCCCACCCGGCCGCCCCCGCGAGTTTCGGCCGCCGTGCGGGCGTCTGGACGCGCATCAAAACTCCTGCCCGACCTTGGTTCTTCTTCGCTTTACCCCCCCAGCCCCAGCTTCAAGCCTAGAATCCGAGACTCTGCCTCCAGCCTCGACTGTGCCATTAAACGACAAAAGCAAAACACCGAGAAACGTGTCCACTGGCACGGAAGCCCCGCCAGGGCCGGGGAGGGGGCCGCGTCCCCCCGCTTGGCTCACAGCCCTCCCTCGCAGCCGCCGCCCCTCCCTCTCGGCCAGTTGTTCGCAAGTAGCTTAGCCGTTTTGAGGATACAAAAACAGGAAACTGTGCACCAGTCCTGACTAAAGCTAAAAACGCATGAGCACACCCTTCATCGCACAGATTTCTTCAGCTCTCAGAAAACGAGAGCCTTGAAAAAATCAGGTCCCCTGGCCGAGATCTCTGGATTTGCTTAATCATTTCCTTTGCAAATGTGTAACTTCTTTAGCCGTGAAGAAGAGATGGTGAGAAAGAGGGAGGCGGGAGGTGAAATGTTTGAAGTCAACCACAAGACCAGACAGGAAATTCTGGAATGGAGGGGGTGGTGGTGAGTCTTTCATTCCTCGGTGCCACAGCAGCCTCTGAGAGCAACTCTGGAAAAATGACCAGAAGAGGAGATTTTTATTTTTTTGCTGTTGACTCTGACTCAGAGGGAAATGCAGGCATCTTCATTCAGGGAATAAATAGGGATCATGAGAGCCAAGAAGACTCTGGGTTGTCCCCATCTGACCCTTTATTTGGGGTTTCCCAGGTGGCTTGGTTGTAAAGAATTTGCCTGCCCATGCAGGAGACTCAAGAGATGTGGGTTTGATCTCTGGGTCAGGAAGATCCCCTGGAGGAGGAAATGGCAACTCCAGTATTGCCTGGGAAATCTCATGGACAGAGGAGCCTGGCAGGCTACAGTCCATAGAGTCACAAAGACTAGGACGGGCCTGAGCACGCGGGCATGACCCTTTACGTGACGCAAAGCAACCAACATTTGCTGAGAGCCTGTTCTATCCTTGTCATTTACAGATATGAGGAGGAAGAACAATTTTAAATCTACACACTCTTGCTAATACAGCTGTGATGCAGAAACCCCCAGATTAGAAGGAGAAATAAATCCACAATCGTAGTTGTAAGCTTCACCTTTCCTCTATCAGTAACTAAAAAACAAACCAACAGAGGCAAGTTAGTAGCAATTTAAAAAAAAATGGCCAGCACTATTTATACACTTGGTTTAATCAATGTTTATAGAACAAAGCAACCAATAACTGCAAAATATATATTCTTTTTAAAGTACACATGGAATATTTACCAAAATTGACATGTGCTGGCCTATTGAGTAGGTCTCAGATTTAGAAGGAGGGGTGGGCAGGGTTTGCTGTTGGATTGGATGTGAAGATCAGAGAAAGGCTGGAGTCAGGGCTAACACTGAAGGACTCGGCGTTCTGAAGTGAAGAATGACTGGTTCTCGCATAATGAGCAGTTTGGAAAGATAGGAGTGTGTGTGTGTGTAGCACTCATAACATAGTATTTCTATGTGTGAATCAAGGTGGGAATGAACCTGTGTCCAACTGAACATGAAGCAATGATTCAAACTTGGTTTCTGGAATATTCCCAGAGTGAAACAAGCCCCTGGTTTTATCACTGTCTTCTCAGTTTACGTATTTGCTTGTCTTGTGAACTGAGTAGACATTATCTGTTTCAGTTTGGAACGGTGGACACAAAGAAATAACTCTTTAAAAGTTCCATGGTGTTGATAAACACTTCTGCAAAAAAACGAAGTGGATGACCCAATTTCTGGCCTCCTTTATCAAAGAGGGATTGGTTTCTTCATTGACCGATTGAGTATCAGTTGTGAGTCTGGGTCTGGGAGAGTGATAAGAAAAGCAGAGACCACTCCAGGACGGCTGGGGAGGCAGCCACTTGCAAGGCCAAATATCAGAGAAATCTCACGCACACAGTTGTGTTCCATACCCTTGTGTGATAGGTTTGAAGTAGTAATCAAGAACACTCTGGGACTCGGTTATCCTATGAACCGTCTCTAAGACACTGGGCTTATATAAAAAACATATCTCAGTCTCTTCACTGAGAAATGGCAGTGATGTTACTGATAATACCATCACTGTGGAAATAAACCAGATCAAATGCACAGCCTGCTCAGAGCAATGCCTGAGATTAAGTTAGCACAAAATCAGCATTTGCAACTCTAACCGTTATGCTGCTTCAAATATTTTCATCCTTTTTTAAAAAAAATACTGAAATCAAATATTCTTCAAAGATTTCCCTGTGTTGTACAATATATCCTTATAGCTCACTCTATACATAGTGGTTTGGACCTCTTACTCCCCACGCCTGGACTGCCCCTCTCTCCTTCCCTCTCCCTGCTGGCAATGACTGCTTTGTTCTCTATTTCTCTGAATCTGGTTCTTTTTTACTATATCCACATATATAGGTGGTGGTTTGTATATATGTATGTATATACAAATGTACCGTATATACCATCTATATATATATGTATGTATATACAAATGTACCGTATATACTGTATATATTTGTCCTTCTCTGTCCGGCTTATTTCATTTAGCATAATACTCTCTAACTCCATCCATGTTGTTGCAAATGACAAAATTTCACGCTTTATCATGGCTGAGTAGTATTTCATTGTGTATGTTTATATACCACATCTTCTTTAACCACCTGTTGTTGGACACTTAGGTTGCTTCCATATCTTGGCATTTGTAAATAATGCTTGTAATTATAAATCTTGCACTGGGGTTCATCTATCTTTTCAAACTAGTGTGTGTGTTCTTTTTAGATATATGCCCAGCAGTGGGATTGCTGGTAACTCTTTTTAATTTTTTAAGAAACTTCCATGCTGTTTTCCATAGTGGCTACACCAATTTACGTTTACATTCTCACCAACAGTGTATGAGGGCTCCCTTTTCTCCACATCCTTGCCAACGTTTGTTATTTCTGTTCTTTTTGATAACAGACATTCTGACAGGTATGGGGTGATCTCTCATTGTGGTTTTGAGCTGCATTTTCTCTGATGATTAGTAAGCATCTTTTTCATGTGCTTCTTAGCCATCTGCAAGTCTTCTTTAGAAAAATGTCTATTCAGGCCTTCCGTCCATTTTTAATATGGTTTTTTTTATGTTGAGTCATATGAGCTATTTATATATACATTGGATATTAACCCCTTATCGATCATATCATTTGCAAATTTTTTTTTTTTTTTCCCATTCAGTAGGTTGTCTTTTTGTTTTGTTGATGGTTTCCCTTGCTGTGCAAACTTCTAAGTTTAATAAGGTCCCATTTGAAAGTACATATGTTTCAATACTAGGGGAGAATAAAGACAAAGAACCCATGATAATCCCGTCTTCCTGACTCAGCCTTATTTTTACATACTCATTTCAGATTTTTTTTATATAGATTATTTCATAGTTATGAAAGTACCTTGCAAACAGCAGCTGATTAATAAAACGCATATTGACTGCCTGACTATCCAGTTCAGTGCAAACTATTTTGTATTATGTTTTGTTCATGTGGCCAACTCACTTCAGTTGTGTCCAATCTCTGCAACCCTGTGGACTGTAGCCCATGAGGCTCCTCCTTCCATGGGATTCTCCAGGCAAGAATGCTGGAGTGGGTTGCCATGCCCTTCTCCAGGGGGTCTTCCCCACCCAGGGATTGAACCCACCTCTTTTATGTCTCCTGCATGGGCAGGCAGCTTCTCTAACACTAGCGCCACTGGGGAAGCCCACGCTTTGTACACTTAAGCTACACGATGTGATGTGGTGATCCAGTTACCGCGTGTGCATCCTGCTTCTGCTTTCTCACAAGATGTGTGGCTGCAATCTCTATGGCCCTAGGGTCTCTCGTGTCAGTGTGCCAGCTTGGCTAAGCCATCTCCGTCGTACCGTCGTGTGTAGAATTGCTACAGAGCACTCTCCTTTGAGCTCCACCACAGTGAATCCCTCTATAGATTGTCTTTTGGCTCTTTTGTAAATTTCCTAAAATAATCATAGACTATGGAATTAAACATCCCAAGCTAAACCTTCAAGTTAGCTGAGCAGGGAGCCCCAAAAGATTAAACCAAAATGGGATTCCTTCCATAAGATCAGGTTGTAATAACATGAACTGCACAAGATGATAAAACCATGCGTGATCCTATTTTCGTTTTGAGGTATTCGCTTTTCACTCTTTCAGAAAACATTGTATGAAAACCCACAACTCTCTCCCTCAGCACAGATCAATAAAAGATATGAGTGTTTTGATGTATTTATAAACAAAAACAACAGTACTTTCACTTTTAGTAGACATGTTTTTTAAAAAAAATGCTCATCAGATGTCTGGTTAATCCAAAGGCTGGCTTTAAAAGGCTGCAGAGAAAGATTCTCGGCTATTGTACTACGCTTCCTGAAGCAGAAGCCCTCTCAAGTCTCAGGGTGTGTTGGTGGGTACATTTCTCTCTCATTATGCTGGTGGAGCAGAGAGGAAGGAGCCATGGCAGCTGTCTGCTTAAGTGAAGGCGTTTCCCTGGCGATCAGAGACAGCCAGCTGCACGCGACGTCTGCTTGTCTCAGCGGTGACGGGTGAGGGGTGATGGGTGACGGCGAGGCTGGCGTCCTCGGAGCCCACAACCAGGGGCATGGAAAGCACCTTTGTCAGTGGCTACCTTGTGTTAAGCAACTAACTGAGCAAGGCGGGACGCAGTCCCTGATTCCAGAGTCCCTGGGCCCCCCATGCAACATTACTCTCTCTCCAGATTGGTTGTTCTCCTGTCCTGGGTGACTCCAAAGTTCACTGGAAATGGAAAGAATGCATGAGGGGAGGCCAAGGAGAAGGCTCCTGCGGTGACTTCTCGGGAGAAGATGGTGGCTGAGACTAGCATCGTTGCCGAAGAGGTGGTGAGAAGTGGCTGTTATCAGGACTTATTTGAATAAAACATAATGGGATAATATAATCCATGTGGACACTGGCCATATACCTATAAGAGGGCTTAAGCACACTGCCTAGCAGGTGTTACTCACTTAGTCGTGTCCGACTGTTTGCAACCCCGTGGACTATAGCCCTCCAGACTACTCTGGCCATGGAGTTTTCCAGACAAGAATACTGGAGTGGGTTGCCATTCCCTCCTCCAGGAGTTCTTCCCAGCCCAGGAATCAAACCCAGGCCTCCCACATTGCGGGAGGATTCTTTACCGCCTGAGCCATCAGGGAAGCCATCCTAGCAAGTAATAGTGCTCAATACATTGGTTCATCGGCTGGAGCCAACCTGGTTACCAACAGACGCCAACCTGGAACTGGGGGATTTCACTTTTCACGAGAAAATCTGCAGGTTACCGAGAGTATCTTTCTCCCCAAACCATCCTTTCTTATTTCATCCCATGAATGATGGCCCTAAGGTAGGGTGAGAAGCAAACAGGTAATCCGAGAATAAAAATCTACAGTCCATAGGGTTGCACATATCCACTCTCTGTATTTTATCCTATTTCATCTTCAGAGGAACCCAGCGTGGTGGTGATCTTTATCACCATTTTGCACATGAATAAACAAAAGTACAAAGAAGTTACAGAATTTGCTGGAAGCCACAGAACTGTTAGGTTTAAAAAAAAAAAAAAAACGCAAAGATTGCACACAGGTTTGTTTGATTCCAAAGTTTACAGGCTTAACCATGAGGTCAATTTGCTTCCTTCCATGTTGGTGGGAAGAAGTGGGATTCGGCAAGAGGGAGAGAACTGTGTTCTGCTCCATCATGTTCATACATATCCTGCATGTTCCAAAAGGATTCCAGGGTCCATCCAAGGAGACAAGGACCCAACCTCTGCTGCCAGCCTGTGGCTCCAGCCCACTCAAGTTCCGCATTTTCTCCTATAAAGATAAGAACTCACAACAGCCCCCTGGGATGGGAGGGGCGGAGGGCTTGACACTTGTCATCCAGCATTGGGGAAGTTGCTCATTTTAGGTCGTTTTTTAACCGTGTGAATGCCCGACACTTGACATTTGGGCAAAAGGGGGGGAAAGTCCCCAAAGGCTGCTTGGGACCCGCCTGTCTGCTTCTTTGACAAACAGGAATCCTCCCTCGGCTGTCGTCCCTCAGAGATGATTTTCCAACGACGGTTTTTAAAAACAGTTCTTTTGGGGAATTAAAAAAGCAATCCTGTTTTCGATAGAAAATTGTCGTGTCAACAGAAATGCATGAAAAATAAAATCACCAATTTCCCCATCCCCCAGGGAAAAACACTGTAACCAAATGAACGCTTCCTTCTTTTTTCCCTCACGCAGATAGACTTATTTTTGTCAACTGCAGTTGGACTCAATTGCACATAAAGTTTTGTGGCAAGCATTTTTAAAATCAAACATTGGATTATCAGCATTTCTGCATGTTTTCCAATTTAAAAACTTGGAAAATGTGATTTTTAATAACCACATAAAAGCCTACCCCACTGATTCTTATACTAACATACTTAACCATCTCTCCATTGGCAGACCTTCCTTTGTATCCTATTTCAAGCAACATTTTCTCCCCAGGAGTGTGTTGCCTTTATACAGATAGTCTGGTCCTATCCCACCAATCAATTTTAATTTCCTATCAAAATCTTTCTAGTTCTCTGCATCAGAACAGTTGGGATGCTGGTCATAGGAGTGATCTTAAATCAGAAGCAAACCCCATGTGAAAGGGGGTTTCACATGGGGTTTCTGAAAGGGAATCAAAATACCATTTTAATGAGATTTTCAGTCACCCCCGTTAAAAGTCAACCAACAATGAACTGTCTCTCATCTCCCCCACCCGCCGCCCCCACCAGGCCTTTGGTAGCCTTAACGCAGCTCTTTCCCTTCGCTCTGATTTCTGCCTCTTAAACTCCCGTTTACCCCTCAAGATTCTGTCATCTCTTCGCCACTCCCTGCTACAACAGTCCTTGCAAAACGCCAGATGCATCATCCTCCACTTTCATTTAATTTCTCACTACACAAGAGATCCAGAAAGGCATTTTCCCAGTTAAAATAATTAACAACTTAAACATAGATTCCCTGGTGACCACTTATCCTCATCTTGGAAACTTTCTCCTTCAACAAAGGTATCCAGCGTTGGGAATGCTGAGGGAAGGATGGGGCACCTTCGGGTCCTATACCTGCGCCCAAAGAGACTGGGAGAATGCGTGAGAGAAGAGAGAAGAGGCCGGCTGCGGCTTTGTGTCGAAGTGTTTTAGTGTGTCTTATCTTTCTGAGTGTTTCTTGTGTCTCCACAGCTCAGATACACCATAGACCGGAGTTGATTTACCTGTAACTCTACTGATGGACATTATTAGCTGGCTTCTGGTTCCTTATCATCACAAACAAGGAGGCAGCAGAGAATACTCTTGATTCTATCCATCTGGGCACTAAAGTGGGACTTTACTCCTCTAAGGGATGCTGAGAACTGGGCCTCCAGGCCACTTCGTTGTCTGGCGGTTCCGTTGCTGAGAGGTGCCAGCTCTTAGGGATGCTGAGAACCGGGCCTCCAGGCCACTTCGTTGTCTGGCGGTTCTGTTGCTGAGAGGTGCCAGCTCTTTGCGACCCCATGGATGGCAGCACACCAGGCTCCTCTGTCCTCCAGGAACTCCCGGAGTTTGCTCGAACTCACGTCCACTGAGTCAGTGAAGCTGTCTAACCATCCCATCCTCTGTCACCCCCTTCTCCTTTTTCCTTCAGTCTTTCCCAGCATCAGGGACTTTTCCCATAAGTTGACTTTTCGCATCAGGTGGCCAAAGTACTGGAGCTTCAGCTTCAGCATCAGTCCTTCCGATGAATATTCAGGGTTAATTTCCTTTAGGATGGACTGCAGTCGATCCAGACCACTGGGTGGGTCCTTCCTCTTGTCTACATTCATGCACGTGGACCAACGGCCCTTCCAAGGGGGCCGCAACAGCCGACAGGAGCAGTCCACCTCAGTCCTTCGCCCCAGAGTTCTTCAGGCCCACCGTGCGGCAATACCACCCCGCTACTGCTGTTTCAAAACCTGAAACACAGTTGATTTACAGCATTGTGTTAGTTTCAGGTATACAGCCAAGTGACTCAGTTATATATTTTTTCAGATGATTTCCTATTATAGTTATTGCCAGATACTAAATATAGTTCCCTGAGCTATACAGTACATCCTTATCTATTTTTACTTCCTTAGTTAAATGGTTAAATAAAAATAACTAGTTAAGTAAATAGTCACTTATCTATCTTACGTACGCTAGTTTGTGTCTGTTAATCCCATATTCCTAATGTACCCCTCCACCCCTGCCTCTCCTCTCTGGTAACCATAAACTTGTTTTCTATGTCTGTGAGTCTGCTTTGAATGCAGATTCATTTGTATTATGTTTTAGATTCCACATGTAAGTGATATCATATAGTATTTGTCTTTCTCTGCCTGACTTCCTTCACCTAGTATGATATTCTTTAGGTCACCCTGCTTATTTAACTTCTATGCAGAGTACATCATAAGAAACGCTGGACTGGAAGAAACACAAGCTGGAATCAAGATTGCCGGGAGAAATATCAATAACCTCAGATATGCAGATGACACCACCCTTATGGCAGAAAGTGAAGAGGAACTAAAAAGCCTCTTGATGAGGGT
>SJYT01004722.1:51663-115477 GCA_006410635.1 Cephalophus harveyi | reverse complement strand
AGGAACTAAAAAGCCTCTTGATGAAAGGGAAAGAGGAGAGTGAAAAAGTTGGCTTAAAGCTCAACATTCAGAAAATGAAGATCATGGCATCTGGTCCCATCACTTCATGGGAAATAGATGGGGAGACAGTGGAAGCAGTGCCAGACTTTATTTTTTTAGGCTCCAAAATCACTGCTGATGGTGACTGCAGCCATGAAATTAGAAGACGCTTACTCCTTGGAAGAATGACCAACCTAGATAGCATATTCAAAAGCAGAGACATTACTTTGCCAACTAAGGTCCGTCTAGTCAAGGCTATGGTTTTTCCTGTGGTCATGTATGGATGTGAGAGTTGGACTGTGAAGAAGGCAGAGTGCTGAAGAATTGATGCTTTTGAACTGTGGTGTTGGAGAAGACTCTTGAGAGTCCCTTGGACTGCAAGGAAATCCAACCAGTCCATTCTGAAGGAGATCAACCCTGGGATTTCTTTGGAAGGAATGATGCTAAAGCTGAAACTCCAGTACTTTGGCCACCTCAGGCGAAGAGTTGACTCATTGGAAAAGACTGATGCTGGGAGGGATTAGGGGCAGGAGGAGAAGGGGACGACCGAGGATGAGATGGCTGGATGGCATCACGGACTCGATGGACGCGAGTCTGAGTGAACTCCAGGAGCTGGTGATGGACTGGGAGGTCTGGCGTGCTGCAATTCATGGGGTCGCAAAGAGTCGGACACGACTGAGCGACTGGACTGAACTGAACTTCTATGCATTGCACTATCCAGTTTGTTGTTGTGAAGGAGGAATCAGAACAGGCTCTGCCTTGAAAGCAGGACTCCATCTTGGGCCGATCTGTGGACTTTGAGCTATATGCCCAGTACCTATGGAAACGACATACCAACTGGAAAATCAGGCCCCTGGAAGAATGAGCCCCAAGGCTTTCCATCACCTGAAAGAATACCCTAATTATCTGTGTAACCGAATAGTCATACATTCTATTATGCTTATTGGGGTATGACCACAAGCCTATATATAATTGTCCACTGTTAACTACCTAGGCTTTAGGCATATGAATCACGGGTTAACTTTGATTGTATCTTTCTTTTTTCCTTTGTTCAGACTCGTTTCAGGGAATTTGGGGAGGTGGGTTTGGGTACCTACACTTAGGGTATATAACGTTTTCACAAAAACTGGTCGGGGTCCTTGGCTAAGAGGAGACTCTGCCTTGGGCCCGCCGGTGTAATAAACTGCACTCCACTATCTGCATTGTCCTTCTGAGGGAGTTTGTTTCCCGGAACACATGGCTACAACAGTTGTTCAGTCGCTCAGTCACGTCCAACTCTGCGACCCCATGGACTACACAGCAAGCCAGGTTTCTTCACCATCTCCCGGAGCTTGCTCAAACTCATGTCCATTGAGTCGGTGATGCCATCCAACCATCTCATCCTCTGTTGTCCCCTTCTCCTTCTGCCTTCAACCTTCCCCAGCATCAGGGTCTTTTCTAGTAAGTCGACTGTTCTCATCAGGTGGCCAAAGTATTGGAGCTTCAGCATCAGTCCTTCTAATGAATATTCAGGATTGATTTCCTTTAGGAAATCAGTTTAGTTCCAAGTATAATTTGCACAACACACTTTTATATTATCTATTAAAAATTTGTACAGAAATGTCCCACTTACCTAGTGTATTTCCAGTTTTAGGCATCACTTTGTGTATCTCTGTGTGTGTGTGATCTAAGTTTCTATCTATTTTCTTCCCCTTCAGCCTAAAAATCCTCCCGTAACTTTTCTTATAGTTCATAAATTCTGTTGCCTTTTGCTTTTCTAAAAAACGAAGTCTTTATTTCTCCTTCGTTTTTGAAAGATATTATTACTTGGTATAGAATTCTAAGTTAAGTTATACTCTTTGAAGATATTTTTCCATTTTCTTTTAGACTTGCATAGTTTCTGATGAGAAGTTTGAGATATTTGTTTGTTCCTCAATATGTAATATGTTTTCTCTGGCTTCTGATAAGATGTATTTATTCTAGGCTTTGTCATCTGAATGTTGTCTGGCTTCTTTTATACTAAAAGGGGAAAGGGGAAAGTCTTGTTTCTGGGTCAGTCTCAGAGTGAATGGATGTGTTAATTTCTTCCTCCCTGCAGCCCTTCACAGGATATTTCCTGCAAGCTAAACAAAGGTATTGTAGCTAAATGCTCATTACATGGGAGGCAGGGTTCCCAGAGATGGGCCATTGTGTGCAATTTAAACTTATAGGGAACACCCCTGTAGTGATTAACTTGTAATAGCATACCAAGGTTCTTCCTTATTGCATCAATACCCATTGTAAGACACTTTGTAGAGTTATAATGGAATAGTCTTTGGTCTTTGGGTAATTCATGACTATACTTACCAGTCCTCTAGCCAGGAGGTTTATACCAGGAGATTTGGGTAATGACAGGGTTTGTTTTTTATTTTTTCTGTGATGCATTGTGTCACCATGATATAAGTTTGCGGGCAGCCTTAAACCTGGAAAATATTTTCCAGTACGAACTGTGACTTCACTGTAGGAAAAGAGTTTGTCAGGTCAGATAGTGCAATATACAAGTGAACTGCTTTTGTGTACAGGGAAATATGGGACTTAGTTTAGAATTATAAGGTATAGGAGCAATATGGTCGGAAGGACTAGTAGACGCGGGATCCCCTTGTCATCTGAAACTCACCCTTGGATGGGGGAGAGGAATTCCTGGCTGGAATATAAAGTAAGCAAACGAGAGATCTTCTTGGGAGAAATGAGTCTTGACGCAAAGAGAGTGATGCATGTGTTGAGGAATTCTAGTAGCTGATATTTAGACACTTAAGTATTCTTATGGTGCTGTGCTTAGACACTCAGTTGTGTCTGACTTTGTCAGGTCAGATAGCCCACCAGGCCCCTCTGTTCATGGGATTCTCCAGGCAAGAATACTGGAGTGGGTTGCCATTTCCTTCTCCTCTTATGGTGTTGGAACTCTTTTATTTGACAATTACAGACATAGGGGTTCATGGAATCATTAATAAAAAAGCTCTGTGCTTGTAAAATTTGTCTTTGTTAATTCTAACACCTCTTAGGAAGGCCTATCAGTGTTTGGGGTCAGGGAGATTAAGAGATTTGTTATGAGGCCTGGAGGTAGGATTATGACGTTGGGTTAGACAGACTTGAGTTCCTTGTAACATCTGGTGTCTGGCTGTGATGAGATCATTGCATTAATAGTGTCAGCTCAGGTGGGAAGCTTGCCACAGGTTTCAGCAGCTTTGTATTTACAGTGAGGCTGAAATTTCACCCTTAGGGAGTGGGCGCTTGACAGCTGTCACCTGTAGCAACAGGATAGGAGAGAACTGAATTGGGAACCATGTTACCTTGGTGGCTCAGATGGTAAAGAATCTGCCTGCAATGCAGAAGATCCGGGTTTGATCCGTGGGTCGGGAAGGTCCCCTGAAGAAGGAAATTGCTACCCACTCCAGAATTCTTGCCTGAAGAATTCCATGGACAGAGGAACCTGGTGGGCTATAGTCCTTGGGTCCAAAGAGTCAGACTTGACTGAGCGACTGAGACTTTCACTTTTCAACACGTGAACTAGAGTGAGGCACTGCTGATGAAAAGCTGTGCGTTTCAGGTGGTTACATCTTATGTATCCCTCAAGGATCTCTTTTGGGGGGATTGGCTTTAATAATTTTTATCTTGCTATAAAAACATAATTGAACTTGCCTGGTGGCTCAGAGGGTAAAGAATCTGCCTGCAATGCAGGAGACCTGGGTTCAATCTCTGGTTTAGGAAGATCCCCTGGAGAAGGGAATGGCCACTCCAGTGTTCTTGCCTGGAGAATTCCATGGAAAGAGGAGCCTGGTGGGCTACAGTCCATAGGTTCACAAAGAGTCAGTCACAACTGAGTGACTTTCACATAAAACATAATTAAGTTTAGAGCACTGACTTTTGACTTTGAAACTATTAATATCATTTTGTTTCAAAACTGTCTTAAAGTTATTCTTAGAGGATAATGGTAAAATTCCAAACAGAATGCAAATTTGTCTTTCAAATTGGAAGTTACTTAGGGGCTTCCCAGGTGGCTCAGTGGGTAAAGAATCCGCCTGCAATGCAGGAAACATAGGAGACGCAATTTCCATCTCTGGGTTGGGAAGATCCCTCCTGGAGGAGGGAATGGCAACCCACTCCAGTATTCTTGCCGGGAGAATTCCGGGGACAGAGGAGTCTGGTGGGCTACAGTCCATGGGGTTGCACAGAGTTGGACACGACTTAGCAACTGAGTATGCATGAATAGGGAGAAGGCAATGGCACCCCACTCCAGTACTCTCGCCTGGAAAGTCCCATGGCGGGAGGAGCCTGGTAGGCTGCAGTCCATGGGGTCGCTAGGAGTCAGACACGACTGAGCGACCTCACTTTCACTTTTCACTTTCATGCATTGGAGAAGGAAATGGCAACCCACTCCAGTGTTCTTGCCTGGAGAATCCCAGGGATGGGGGAGCCTGGTGGGCTACCGTCTATGGAGTCTCACAGAGTCGGACACAACTGAAGCAACTTAGCAGCAGCAGCAGCAGTAATAAATGCAAGAATTGGTTCTTTGAAAGAAATAGGAGAGGCGGTCCCAAGATGGCGGAGGAATAGGACGGGGAGACCACTTTCTCCCTCACAAACTCATCAAAAGAACATTTCAACGCTGAGTAAATTCCACAAAACAACTTCTGAATGCTGGCAGAGGACATCAGACACCCAGAAAAGCAGATCATTGGCTTCAAAAACAGGTAGGAAAAAATATAAAAGACGAAAAAAGAGACAAAGGAGGTAGGGAGGGAGCTCCGTCCCGGGAAGGGAATCCCGTCGCAGGAAGAGACTCGTAAGAAGAGAGGTTTCCAAACACCAGGAAACATTCTCGCTGCCGAGTCTGGGGCAAGCCTTGGAAGCACAGAGGGCAACATAACAGGAAGGAAAAATAAATAACTAAAACCAACAGATTACGAGCCCAACAGTAACTCCCCCAGCGGAAAAGCAGCGCAAACGCCTGCAGCCGCCACTAACAAGTGGGGGGCTGGGCAGGGAGAGGCGGTAACCGCGGACTGCAGTGCTTTGTAAGAACCGGGCCTAGATCCCCTGGAGAAGGGAATGGCCACTCCAGTGTTCTTGCCTGGAGAATTCCATGGAAAGAGGAGCCTGGTGGGCTACAGTCCATAGGTTCACAAAGAGTCAGTCACAACTGAGTGACTTTCACATAAAACATAATTAAGTTTAGAGCACTGACTTTTGACTTTGAAACTATTAATATCATTTTGTTTCAAAACTGTCTTAAAGTTATTCTTAGAGGATAATGGTAAAATTCCAAACAGAATGCAAATTTGTCTTTCAAATTGGAAGTTACTTAGGGGCTTCCCAGGTGGCTCAGTGGGTAAAGAATCCGCCTGCAATGCAGGAAACATAGGAGACGCAATTTCCATCTCTGGGTTGGGAAGATCCCTCCTGGAGGAGGGAATGGCAACCCACTCCAGTATTCTTGCCGGGAGAATTCCGGGGACAGAGGAGTCTGGTGGGCTACAGTCCATGGGGTTGCACAGAGTTGGACACGACTTAGCAACTGAGTATGCATGAATAGGGAGAAGGCAATGGCACCCCACTCCAGTACTCTCGCCTGGAAAGTCCCATGGCGGGAGGAGCCTGGTAGGCTGCAGTCCATGGGGTCGCTAGGAGTCAGACACGACTGAGCGACCTCACTTTCACTTTTCACTTTCATGCATTGGAGAAGGAAATGGCAACCCACTCCAGTGTTCTTGCCTGGAGAATCCCAGGGATGGGGGAGCCTGGTGGGANGAGGAGCCTGGTAGGCTGCAGTCCATGGGGTCGCTAGGAGTCAGACACGACTGAGCGACCTCACTTTCACTTTTCACTTTCATGCATTGGAGAAGGAAATGGCAACCCACTCCAGTGTTCTTGCCTGGAGAATCCCAGGGATGGGGGAGCCTGGTGGGCTACCGTCTATGGCGTCTCACAGAGTTGGACACGACTGAAGCGACTTAGCAGCAGCAGCAGCATGCATGAATAGGCCAAGATGCCGGCATGTTTCCGCAATAGGCATTCATATGAAACACGCATTCCTGTTGACAAGTGTGACTCACCCAGGTGTGAGCAGGGGAAGTTGTACTGGGCCCTGTATGTCTGCCGCCCCCTGTCTGTGGCCTCACCTGGGATTCGAACCGATTTCTTGGTGGCCAGTGCCTGCGTGACACCAGGGTGGAATATGTGTGTGTGTAGACCAAACACTGACCGGAGACTTGGATGAGATGGAGGGAGGGACGCAGGTGTGGGTAAAGGTGCCTTGCTTCCCCTCTGCAGGTGGGTCTGAGAGGAGCTGCTTCTGAGGAGGAGGTTTGAAGGATGGGGAGAGTTATCAGAGTGAACAGAAACCTAGGAGCTGCTTGTGTCGAACTGCAGAGAAAAAATTCAACTGTAGGCATTGAGCTAGTTGCAGAGTTATACTTCACGTGTGTGTATGTGTGTGTGCATGCGTGTCATGTCCAACTCTTTGTGACCCCTTGGACTGTAGCCCGCCAGGCTCCTCTGTCACTGGTATTCTCCAGGCAAGAATGCTGGAGTGGGTTGCCATTTCCTCCTCCAGGGGGTCTTCCTGACCTAGGGATTGAACCTGCATCTCTTGTGTCTCCTGCACTGGCAGGCGGGTTCTTTACCACTGTGCCACCTGGGAGCTACTCTTTGCCCCATTTTCTGTTTTCTCCCAGGTTGAGTATGCTTACTCTGTGATTGTTACAGGGATCGTAAGGGTTAACATAGATAAAGTGCTTAGACAAGGCTCGACAGAAGATAGAGGTGCTTCTTATCATAACCTCATATCTGTGACCTCGTGACCTGACAGAGACAACGGACGTGGCGACACTGAGTTGGCAGAGGGGCTCGAGCTCCAGATGTCTGGGTCTCCTTGGCGCTGCGCTGCCTTTTTAACGATTTCCCATCTTTGAGACTTTCTCACTTCTCCGTCTGAGAAGAAACGTGATACACAAAATGTCACATCAGTAGGAAAGTCGTGAGGAGCCCTCACACTGCGGAAGAGTATCTTGTATGTGACAAGCTGGCCATGAAGATGGACGAGTTGGCCTCCGTGTTGGTTTCTTCAACTCTGTGCATCATTTTTGAGGTTATGTTAAGATTGTTGATGAAAAGTACAGTGTTAGCTTTGCTTGTCACCACGGGTCGTGGGACCTTAACAGGCTGGTTTGCATGTGACACTGGGTGGTGGCCGACGAACACACACGTGCCATTCTCTTGAACGTGGCATCTGACTTGTAGGCATTCAGAGCCCTGACGGCCCTGGGGAGATGAGAAATTCCAAGAGAAAGCTCATGGTGCTGTGCCTCCCACCCTTCAGGAAGAGCAGGGACAGGGAAGCACGGATTTTGGTTATGAGGAGTCTTTGCAGGTCGGTTTCTCACCCTCTTGTCGTATTTGCAAAACAGTTGTTGGGAGTCTTGACTCAGCATTTTCTAGCTTGAAGAAGAGATGCCTCAGTAGGTTTTTAAAGGGTTGTTTGGAATCCAGAAGGATGGTGTCAGGGCCGGGCACTCAGAAGCTTGCCTCTGTGTTTGATCTTCTTGGGATAGAAAAGAGAGGGTTTGGGAGAGAGGAAACACTGGACAAGAGACATCTGAATTTTTTTCCTCTGGGAAAGGTTTCCTGAGTTGGGGAGCCGAGGTGTGGGGGACACATGAGGGTAAAACAGAGCTGATAGGTTTCGTTTTCTTTACTTGCCTGCCTGACAGTCGATGAGGTCTGGGAGCTGACTGGAAAGCCTCTGGCCACTGGATTCAGACAATGGCAGGGATGGCGGTTTTGGCAGAGGGAGCCCAGGTGAGAGGCAGCCTCCTGGGGACACGAATGCTCTCTGATGGAGCCAAGCCAGACCCGCTGTAGCCACCGATTCCAGCAGGGGGCCCGGGATATCACCCTGTAGACCAGTGGAGACAGAAGGCACCCAAGGATCTGGGCTCTTCCCACGCCCACGCCCTGCCCCTCCCACCTCTCCACCCCCCATGCCATCTGAAGGTGAGAGGAAGAGGGTGAAATTCTGGCAGCCAGGACATCTTTCCTCAAGAGAGTTAACACCACTTACATGAATTTTTAAAGTTATGAAATTGGACTAAGTTCCAAACAGAACCGGATATTGCCCTTTCTCCCCCAGGTCTCTTTTGGGTGGTACCTTAGGGTCCAATTTGCAACTCCTTGAATTCAATCTACATTTTTCTCTGTCTACTTAATACAGGATTGTTGTGGCCACATTCTCTTTGTTCGTTGGACACATTTATTGAGCGCCTTCTGTGTCCCTTCACTGGGGACATGGAGGCGACTGACATGAGCAGGGCCCCTGCTCGTGGAGCTAATGCTGGAAGTCGGAGGATGAGCAAACCAGTTTCCTAGGTGCAGTGAAAGGAAGGACGTGGCGTCAGGGCAGAACCGAGCTGAGGAGTGCGGTGGAGATGGCGGGTCGTCAGGGGCTGCGACGGGAGGGTGTCAGCAAAGCCAAGCCTAGAGGAGCAGACCGGGTGGCAGGAGAGGCAGGTGCCAGCGCCCTGGGGGACAGAGCTGAGGAGGGGAGGGCTACTTTCAGGGGAGGGGAGCTCCAAGACCAAGGGAGAGATGGGTCATCAGGGTGCTGGAGAACATGTGCAGCAAGCCTGTGTGCCTTGGGCCAAGGTCTTGTGAGTCTCAAAACACTTGTGTGTGTGTGTGTGTCGCATGTTTAGTTGCTCAGTCATGTCCAGCTCTTTGTGACCCCATGGACTGTAGCCCGCCAGGCTCCTCTGTCCATGGGATTCTCCAGGCAAGAACACTGGAGTGAGTAGCCATTTCTTCCTCCAGGGGATCTTCCCCATCCAGAGATCAAACCTCCGTTTCCTGCACTGGCAGGCAGATTCTCTACCACTTAGCCACCAGGAAAGCCTAAAACACCTAAACTAGGCAAACTACAAGTTCAAACTGGCCCTCTCCTAGGATTAACTGAGCAGAGACTGTGTTCATGCATGTTGAATCGTTGATGGGCTTTAAAGTCTGTCTGTACTTCCAGACCAGTTTTGAGGCCCCAGGAGTGATGGAGAATGTCCATGCCAGCAAAAGGGGGACTTGCTTCAGAAAACTCACTGGGCTTGTATTTTAAGTCTCAATCAATCTAGTCCATGTTGCAAAAAACCTCTGAATTGAATATTTGAAGCATAGTTTTTCTTCTTTGTTTTTAGTTATTAAATGTATTTCCTTAAAAGTATAGTTTTTTTTTTTTCACTTTTACTTAACCACTTTATTATAGTCTTTGTTGTTGTTTCTAAACTTTATATTTTTAATTTTTGTGTTGGGGTATCGCTGAGTCACAAGGCTGTAATAGTTTCAGGTGGACAGCAAAGCGACTCAGCCATACATGTATCCATCCTCCCTCAAGCTCTCCTCCCATCCAGGCTGCCACATAACATTGAACAGAATTCCATGAAAAGCATACTTGTTTTAATTTACATGATGGATTTTAATGTGTCTGTCTCCCTGGGTAGCTCAGACAGTAAAGAATCTGCCTGCTGAGCAGGAGACCTGGGTTCGATCCCTGAGTGAGGAAGGTCCCCTGGAGAAGGGCATGGTAACACACTCCTGTATTCTTGCCTGGAGAATCCCATGGACAGAGGGGTCACAAAGAATTGGACACGGCTGAGCGACTAAGCACACGATGTATAAAACAGGCTTCAAGGAACAGCCCAGTCTGTGTAACTATGCTTACTGGACACTAGGCTTTGGGTGACCGTGGCTCACCTTTCACCCACCAGCTGGAGCCGGTCAGGCTATGAATTAAGCATCACTGGCTTATCTCTGCTCGTGTGATACTGTTCCTGGAAGGCTCTGCACTTTGCACAGATCATAGCCATCCTTCATAGCTGAGTGCAAACTCTTCCTTAATGAAATTGCTCTGGTTTTTTGGCCTGCATGAGCCTGGCAGTCACGTTTGTCCTCTGAATTCCCAGGTTATTGGTTCTTTTGGTTGCCTCTGTTAAATGTAAGCCTCTTCACAAGGCTGTGTGCCTTTCCCCTTCCCACCACCCGGCAATATGCCTCTGTCTGGGAGATGCCCCATGACTCCGGGTGAAATGGTGCCCCACAACATCTTAAATCGTAAATAGTCCTTGGCCCGTACTTTCCTCTCCATCTTTTCTTTCCCTGAAAAGAGAAACTAATAGGCATTTGCAGTCGTGAGAGATCCTGACCTGTTGGTGTATTTCCTTTGAAATCTTGGGTGGAAGTGGATCACAGATGCTGTGTTTGGGGAGATGTGGTTTGCACAAGATGGGGTCTAGAAAAGATCTCTGAAGTGTGTCTGTCAAGGCGAGAAGAGGCACATTTTGCATTTGTGCAGTGTTTTCATTATGTTGATTTTATTAGGAGAGCTAACAGCCCCAGTGCTTCCTTGGCTACCAGACTGCTCCATGTCTGTCTCTAAGGTTTAGGAACATCTTTGTTAATGTGGGTACATGCTGGAGTTAAACTTGAAACTCCTTGGGAAGGGGAGTGTGTATGTGTGTGTGTGTGTGTGTTTGCATGCATACACACATTCATGTACCTCTTATTGCATAGCTCTGTGATGACTGCAGTCTTTTCTTAGAAATCTTTCTGGAGGCAACCCCCCCCCCATCTTTACATACTTTCCAGGTACATAAAAATTAGGAAAATGACATAACCAACTTAAAAATTTTTTTAAATATTTTAATATATGCAAAAATAGCAAATGTTTTATTGAAATATAGTTGATTTACAGTGTTGTATTAATTTCTGTTCTACAAAGTGTTTCAGTTATATAAACATATATTTTCGTATTCTTTTCTATTATGGTTTATCACAGATATTGATATCCTGTGCTGTACATTAAAGACTTCCCTTGTGGCTCACCTGGTAAAGCATCCACCTGCAATGTGGGAGACCTGGGTTCGACTCCTGGGTTGGGAAGATCCCCTGGAAAGGGAAAGGCTATCCACTCCAGTATTCTGGCCTGGAGAATTCCATGCAGAGTTGGACACGACTGAGCAAGGACCTGTTTATCCAGCCAACTTTTAACTCATGCGGCCAAAGCCCAAGCACCTGTGTTGCCAGAAACTTGATGTCCTGTTTTTTTGATAAAGGAGAAATTTAATCTAACTTTTCCTTGAGATGGGGGTTGGGATATAGTCAGTTTAACTGTGAAAGGACTTGGTTTATATGGGTCAGCAAAATCTGGTCTGAAGAGGGGCTAGAATGGTTCATGCATTTTTTAGACTTTGTTGTTTAAAAAAAGAGACTGAGGCCACATGTAGCCCCAAACCTGAAATATTTACTACTCGACCCTTTGCAGAAGTTTGCCAGCCCTTGATTTGTGTATTGTTTCCTGGCTGAAGAAATCAGGGCTCAGGTGTGCTGAGCTCATGGGGCAGCCGGACCCAGAGGAAGGAGAATTGGGTCCAAGTGTCTGCAGGTCTGGCTTTTAACCCTGCTTTCATTGGACCTAACTAATACATTCCTGTGATTGTTGAAGTTTCCCTTTTGACTCTGTCATCCTAGAATTCAGAGTGGTGTCTGCGATGAGATTCAAACACTAACTGCCAGGAGTTGGTCAAACTGCACAGGTTAGGAACACAATTCTTTATGGCTGTCCTCAATCAGACACCAGCTGCAAGGTCTGGGGTCCCCAGAGCACCTGCACTTATGAGCAAATGGCTACAAATTCAGGGTTCCCACTGACCTTGTGGTTTCAATAATAAACTAGAATAACTCAGAGCACTCAGAAAAGAGTGTTATTGGTTGTTCAGTCACTAAGTTGAGTTCAACTCTTTGTGATCCCATAGACTGCAGCATGCCAGGCTTCCTTGTCCTTCACTATCTCTTGGAGTTTGCTTAAATTCATGTCCATTGAGTCGGTGATGCCATCCAACCATCTCATTCTCTGTCGCCCCCTTCTCCTTTTGTCTTCAATCCTTCCCAGCATTAGAATCTTTTCCAGTGAGTCAGCGCTTTGCCGACCTATATACAGGAATCCCATAAAAATATGGCAGACCCAGGTGACCAAAGTATTGGAGCTTCAGCTTCAGCATCAGTCCTTCCAATGACTATTCAGGGTTGACTTCCTTTAGGATTGACTGCTTTGGTCTCCTTATGATTATAGTTTTATCAGAGAAGGTACACATCAGGACTAGCCTAAAGAGACAGGGTGAGGCTTGGGAGGTTCCCTGTGGGAAGCTTTCTCCAGATACATCGCCTGAGCTTTGGTGTTTGTAGTTTTATTGGGACTTCATGAAAATAGAAACTGGAATTCTCCAGACAAGAATACTGGAGTGGGTTGCCATTTCCTTCTCCAGGGGCTCTTCCAGACCTAGGGATCGAACCCGGGTCTCCTACATTGCAGGGAGATTCTTTACCACTGAGCCAGGGAAGCCCATTCATTACATGGGTGTTATTAATTGGCCGCATGACTGAACTTTCATCTGAGATAACTTTCTACCTGAGAAACTTCCCTGCATAACAGGGTGCAGGGCGACCTTTGTTTTCCAAACACCTCCTCTGCCTCCCGTGAAAGGTCTTCCTTCATGCCCTGACACCCCCTTGCCCCCTTAGCTCAGGATGTTACATAAGCTGCAATCTCCTGGCTGTGTTTTGGGCCTCATATTTTTATGGGAGTCCTGTTTATAGGTCTCCAGTCCTCATGTCGCCCCCCTGCACTCCCATTCTGGAGGTCAGGCTGATGTCAACTGGCTCAATATCCAGCCCTCCAATCACATGGTGTTCCTGGCAGGCCAGCCCCCATCCTAAGACTGTCCAGGGTCCAAGGAGTCACCCCACTGGCATAAACTCAGGTGTGCTCAGAAGGTTCCAACATGAACAACAGATACTCCTATCACTTGGGAGATTCCAGGGGGCCAGAGGATCTCCCCTGGGAAGCCAGAACTAAGAGCAGCTGAATTCTTCACTCTGTGACCCCGGCTGAGGCTTGACACTTCTCACGGAGCTGGGGGCAATATCGCTTTAACAGGCTTCTGACTTAGGAAGGCAAGAGTCTTTCCCAAGAATTCCTTCTGTGTGATAGTAAAACTCTGCAGGTGAAAAGACAGAAAAACATTCCTTCTGTCCTTGGAGGTTCTCCAGTTAATCTAATAATCAAATTGACCTAAGACAGATTAACAGAAAAACAAATCATCTCCCTGGGTCCCATGTCAAAGTTCCCAGGAGACAGACTCTTACTGGGTCAACTCGGACCACGTAACCACATAGCGCTTTGTGTAGCCAGTTGATGGGAGGACGGGGTAGAGCCATGAACTAGAGAGACTCCCTGCCCTCGCGGCCTTGGCAGTCCACTGTCCAGTCTGGGTTGCTTTGTGTTCATCTGAGTCTGTTCTTTCCTTTCACTTTGGCTTCTTTCTCAGTAGATGTTTCCTGAGTTCCTGCTGACACCAGGCTTATGTATATGGGGGAGTTGTAAACATACACTTTGATTTTATACGGTGGTATTTTCCTAGCGCATTAACTCAAAATCCATCTCATGAGTCTGAATTTGAAACCTTGGTCATAATGTGCTTTGCTATATATGGTACAGCATTCTCCTTAGGCAAGACATTTTCAACAAATCATGTTAGTTGTTTTCAAAATATTAATGTCTTTCTCCAAAGCAGGATTGGGTCACGATGCAGCCCCTGAGCTAGAAGAAAGTTATCTGAGTCCTGGAAGTGGGATGAAGAGGTAGGGACAGTATTTCTACTTAAAATTCCAGATTTGGCCCCGTAGTTGTATAGAAAGGTAAGCTGGCCTGATAGATGACATGTACTTGGGAAATCATTCACTTCCTTATGTTCCCACCAATTGTGTCAGTAATTTTTCACCCCAATATTTATGATCCAACACTGAAATACTTATTAGGGAAAACTTGTTTCCATTCTTATTTCTATCAGGGATTTTTTTTTTTTTTTTTTTTGCCTCAGTTTTCTCTTCACGCCTCAGTTATCCAATATTTCTTCTTCTTTCTGGTCCACACATTTTGTCCAAAGGAAGTCATGCAGAATTTTCTTTTGAGATGTTTTTCATGTCCATTGTTTTTCCCTTTTCCATGTAATAGATGCTTTTATCATTTTTCTTCTAGATGGTTGGGCTTCCCCAGTAGCTCAGCTAGTAAAGAATCCGCCTGCAATGCAGGAGACCCTGGTTTGATTCCTGCGTAGGGAAGATCTGCTGGAGAAGGGATAGGCTACCCACTCCAGTATTCTTGGGCTTCCCTTGTGGCTCAGCTGGTAAAGAATCTGCCTGCAATGCGAGAGACCTGGGTTTGATCCCTGGGTTGGGAAGATCCCCTGGAGAAGGGATAGGCTACCCACTCCAGTTTTCTGGCCTGGAGAATTCCATGGACTATATTGTCCAGGGGGTCACAAATAGTTGGACACGACTGAGCACCTTTCACTTTCACTCCTAGATGGTGGAGTTCATTTTCTGCCTTTCTGTCTCTTCTTGTGCTTGTATTGTGAGTCACTGCTGAGTACGCTTGTCTCCTGCTTAGAAACCTTCTGTGGTTCATCTGACCTTCAGATTTCTTCCCCTGTCATTAAAATCATCCATAGTCTGGCCACTGACTATTTTTCTGAGTTTTCTTTCTATTATTTCCCAATTTGAATGCTCAGCACTGGTTTTTGTCATTCTCAATTGTCCCCCAATATGCTCTGTCTACGGGGCCTCTGTCTGAGGTCTTTTCGTCCTCACCCAGATTGTCCTCCTTTTTCCTACTATAAACCTGAGGTTAAGGCTCTGAGACCTGCCCTCACACTGTTCTGACCAGCTCTCCACCCTTGGCACAAGGTGGCTGCTGACCTCTGACCCCGCTGGCACCTTCAAGTCCCTTCTTAGTCACTTGGTCCTAGTCACTGGTAGCCGGGGTTATGCTGATTATCTCTTTTGAGAGCAGGAGCCAGCTTTTTCGTTTTTGTGTTCTCGTCTGCATCTCACCATGGATTCTCAATCGTGGCTACCCATTCATATCACTTTAAGAAGCTTTAAAAACAAGAGGCACAATCGGTGAGGGTTGAACCCAGGAACTGGCTAATTGTGAGAGCTTTCTTGCTGATCGTGGGCAGCCAGAGTTGAAAGCCACTGAATGAAGACCACCTGGAGCTGAGCTGCTCTGCCCACAAGTAGGGTGTGGGGTTTGTGCCCTTGATGCCCATCACCATGTCCCTGCCTGGAGAATTCAAAGCGACCTTTTACATGACTTACTCAACCAGCAAATACAAGTGCCCGTTATGTACCAGGCACTGCCAGGTCCCTGTACTGGACAAAACACGTCTCTGCTGCCCTGGAGCTTCTGCTCTTGGCCTTGGGGAGACAGACCATAAATAAATAATGTCAGGTAATGATGATACCGGCTGTGGAGGAGAACAAAGTGGGGTGAGTGGGCAGAGAGGAAAGCAGCAGTTTTGTATAGGCTGGTTTCAAAAATATCCTGTGTCGGCCTTAAATCAGCAAAAGGTTTAAAACCAGCCTCCTCTGAGGTCCAGCCTGTCTTGAAGGTCCTGCTGCTCTCTGCTGCCCCCTGTGGACAAGCAGGGGGCAGAGCAGAGGGACGTCAGAGAATGAGGGCTTAGAGGGGGTGATCTGAGAATGGGGGCTCCTGTACTCAGACCTACATCCAGCTTGTGACTGGGGACCTGGTTGTGAGCACGTCCCATGACAGCATGTCAACTCTCAATAGCCAGTGTTACATGGGGGTGTCCGCATCTTAGGATGCAGATCATAACAGGATTCTAATCACTTGAAAAAGGTGATAAATTTACATAGCTCAAACTGTCTACTTCAAAACGTTTCTGAGCATGAAGTGGCTGTGTCTGAAGTGAGATACCTGTTACCTAAGTTCTCCGACACCTGTTTCTTTTATAGGTGGGACCTGCGGCAGGTACTAGAGCAGATGGGATTTAAGGAAATGGAGAGAGGCCTCCGTCACCTGCAGGGCACTTATTTCTCTGTGAGCCTGGACTTCAGGGCCTCCTCCCTGAAGGTCAATTCTCAAGCTGGGTTGCCCTGTCCAGGGAGGGAGCCTGCCTTGTGCTTGGAGGTGTGTGTGTGTGTTGCACGGGGGCGTGGTGAGCCTGGGGAAGTGGTTTCAGTAATGGTTATGTCATCATTCCCCTTGCTGACCCCTCCTCAAGTGAAGGTGAGTGGGGAGTTTTAGCTCAAGAGAGGGTCAGCTGTATGGCTGAAATTGCGTCTTAAGGAGACAGACGGGCTTGGGTCTTAACCACAGAGACTCGGGATGCAGGCTCGGGGTGCAGGCTCGCATGTACCCGTGAGTTGGGATGGGCAGTGCTCTGCGGTCGGGTGGCCAGGGGCATCTGCTGGTCTGTGCAGGCTAAGCCAGGGGGCAGGACTCTGCACCGAGGTTTGGGAATTTCATCTTGGAGCACAGAGGTGTCTTCCTCAGCCCTTTCTCCTGGGGCCGAGTGCAGGGCACACCCCCTTGCAGTCCTCTCGCGGTTCAAAAGCACAAAGGAGCCAGAAAGCCTAGCTCCAGAATTCGGTCTCTGGGCCTGGAGGGGGAGCTCGCCCGGGGGAGGGGAGGCTCTGGTCTCTGCTCCCCACATCCCTGCAGTCCACAGGGGCCCTGCCTCCAGCCGTATACCCCTCACCATTCCCGCGGAGCCTGCGGGTCTGGGTCTGGCGCAGGGGCTGCAGGTTTGGGGAGTGGATGGAAGGAGGAGGGAGGGAAGAGAGAGGGGGAGGGATGAGTGGGGGTGGGGCCGAGGTTCCCACCCGCGGAGAGGCTCCTCCGCCTGGGGACCAGCGGGCAGGGCGGGGCTGGCGCCCGTCTCCAGGGCAGCAGAGGGACTGGGTGGCGCGACGCCCGGAGCATCCTTCCAGCTAGTCCCCGCCCGCCGGTGCTGCCGCCGCTGCTGCCCTGCGTGACTTCTTTGTGTTTTGCGTTCTGCCCGCGCCTCTTCTCCGCAGGACCTGTCCGTCCTCCTCCGGGCTACAAGAAGGCAGACGATGAGATGTCCCGGGCCACGTCTGTTGGAGACCAGCTGGACGCACCAGCCCGCACCATTTACCTCAACCAACCGCATCTCAACAAATTCTGTGACAACCAGATCAGGTAGGAGTGGGCGGCCCAGTCGGAACAATTCATTAATTCCCAGACAGGAGGGGCTTTGGCTTCCCCTGAGACCTCCGCAGGAGCCAAGCCAGCCCCCACCCATGTCCCCGAGGCCGCCAGCCCCATCCCCTCCCCTCCCCACTCAAGCCCGGCAGTCTGTACCCGCGTTTCCCCCTGGGGGTGTGGGAATATACCTTTCATCCTTCTGTCCTTTGCGTTGGTTCTGTGTGCAGGCTGTCTGTGAGCCTGGAGGATGCTTTTAGACTTCTGTTCTGGAGAAAATAAGGTTTCTTCTCTCTCTTCATCCCTGAGTGCCCTCCCAAGAACTCCCCCATCCCATTTTAAGCCATTTTTTTTAAAAGACAATTTAAGCCTGTTTTAAGCTCTCCTTAGCAATTTGCCAACTGTAATGTGGCAGAGTGCTTTATAATGGATCCCTCCCATCACAAGAACTTGCATTCAGCTCTCAAAGCCCAGGACATTTGTTAAGAAGGCTTTCTTTGCTGGGAAACTTTGCCTAGAGTTAGCGGGAAGATGGATGGACACTAAGATTTAGATGTCTGCTCTTTGCCGGCTGCTCTGTTGGATGCTTTAGCTACACTAGCTTTATGAAACCTCATCACCTCTTGAAGAAGGCAGTTTTACCTTCATGTGAGGAAACTGACATAGGAAGATAGATGTTAAAGGACCTGTGGCCATTTAGCTCCCAAGTGGCAGAGCTGAACATAGAACCTAGTCTGTCTGGCTGCTGAGCTCAAAGTGTTTGTGCTGTGCAAAGCTAAATCTTTTAGGCACGGAAGTTGGCATGTTTGCAAGTTTCATTAAACTTTCAGGCTTCGACAACTTTATCCCTGGGAGGGACTTAAGAGGATGTGGTTCTGTGAGTGGCTCCAAACCGCGTGCTCAGGTGCAGAGAAGGGAGGCCATGGGTCAGGTTTGCCAGTACTGTGTGTGTATAACTGAATTCCAGTCCAGGGCTCTCTCCTGAAAGCTGTGGCTAAAACTTTGTTGGATCTTGTGTCACCCTGAAGCCTTAGCACTTGAACTTAGTCTGAGATCTTTATTCAGAAAGGCCTGGCTGTTGGGTGTTTTTGTAGCTTCATAGGGTTGGGGGTAAAATAATGGGGCATATACTGTGCAGAAGTGACATTTATTAAAAGAGTGTTAGATTATCCTGACTTTATTTTGGGTTTTAAGAATGGCCGTTGGGGCCTATTTTTTACTTAAACGTGTAGCTTGGAAGAACAACTGAGGCCAAAATTCAAGGATAAGTGGGTTTGGTGTAAGATGCAGAGCAGCACATGTGAGTTACTGCGTCCCCCACCGCGATAGTGCTAATCAAAAAGACAGCAGCAAGTGCTGGCGAGAATGGGGAGAAATGGGACCCCTCCTACATTGCTGGCGGGAATGAAAAGTGGTGCGGCTGCTTTGAAAAACAGTTGGGCAGTTTCTTAAAAGGTTAAATGTAAAGTTACACATGATCCAGCCATTCAAGGTGTAAATAAATACCCAAGAGAAAGGAAATCACGCATCCACACAAAACGGGGTGCAGATGTTCATAGCAGGTTCATCAGAGTGGCCCAGTGGGGAGACAGCCCATGTCTATCAACTGACAAATGAATAAATAGAATGCGGTACGCCCATGCAGTGGAATGTCATTTGGCCACAAAGAGGAATGTCATACTAAAACATGGATTGACCTTGAACACGTTGTGCTAAGAGAAAAGCCGGTAACAGGTCTCATGTATGATTGCATTTATATGAAGCATCCAGAAGAGGCAAATCCACTGGGACAAAAGATAGGCTAGTGGTTTCTAGGGTGGAGGAGGAGGTTGGGAAAAGAGACAGACTGTAATATACGTGGAGTTTCATTGTGGGGTGATGGATCCACAACTCTGTGACACACACCTACACCATCTGGAATCCCGCGTTGACAGCATAGTTCCATTTCCTCAGACTTTGCCATGTGTTTCTAACTTAACGATGTTTTCAAGTAGTGTTTTGGCCTTGTTGTTGTTCAGCTGCTAAGTCACATCTGACTCTTCGCGACCCCTTGGACTGCAACACACCAGGCTCCCCTGTCCTTCACTATCTCCTAGAGTTTGCTCAGATTCATGTCCATTGAGTCGGTGATGCCATCCAGCCATCTCATTCTCTGTCGTCCCCTACTCCTTTTGCCTTTGATCTTTCCCAGCATCAGGGTCTTTTCCAATGAGTCAGCTCTTCGAATCAAGTGGCCACAGTATTGGAGCTTCAGCTTCAGCAACAGTGAATATTCAGGATTGATTTCCTTTAGGATTGACTGGTTTGATCCTGTAGTCCAGGGAACTCTCAAGAGTCTTTTGACTAGTTCCTATTAATTTTCTTAATTTCAGTATTCATTTGTGGATGCTTAAAGCTGGGAGAAAGAAATAGGGGTCTTTGTTTTTTGTCTAAATTCTCTAGTTCCCATGGAAGGTGAAGATTTTTAAAAGTCTAGGTAATGGGCTAGACTGTTCTTTAATTGACTCACACTGACTTTTAAAAATTTTTTATATATTTATTTTTTATTGAAGTATCATTGATTTGCAATGTTAGTTTCAGGTGTACAGCAAAGCAATCAGTTCTATACACAGGTCTATATATACATGTATATGTATAAGTTCTTTTCCAGACTCTTTTGCATCATAGGTTATCATAAGATATTGAGTATAGTTCCCTATGCTATACAGTAGGTCCTTGTTAGATCTATCTATCTATATATAGTTGGATGTATATGTTAATCCAAAACTCCTAATTTATCCCTCCTCCCATCTTTCCCTTTTGGTGACCATAAGTTTGTTGTATATGTCTGAAGATGCACTGACTTTTGAGACTGATTTTTATATCAGAGATTTCCAGTGCCTGTTTGTTATACAGTTTCATTTGTACTTTTTTGGAGTTGGGGAGGTCTAAATGGGAGTAGACCATAGGTGGGCTAGGAATAAAGTAGGTAGACACAACCATTCCTTATTATGTGAGTGTACAATTGAATTAGTTAAATATTCTTACAGTTCAGACAGTTTCTGAGTTCATGGCTTATACTGTAAGCATCAGTTTCAGAATACATGGAATAGGCTTTTAGAAATTAAGGTGTGTTGCCTGCTGTCCTAGAATACGGTCTTCCAATTTTTACTTTATCTTGACTGTATTTAATTAGGAATTACTAATGGTAATGTGACTCATTGTTCATTAAAGAATTGATTTAAAGCTTCTTGGCATTATGGTTTAAGGATTTTATAAAATGTTGAGCAACATTGTTTCAGCACTAGACCATTCATTTTATAAAATCCTGATTAAAAAAAATAAGGTTTCTTATCTTGGTCTTGAATGTTTGCTGAAAGTTGATAAAGCTACTGAAAGGATTATTTTCATTAAAGGGAGTTGATAAAGGATTTCGTTTTCTTAATAGCTTTTTCTTGAGAAAACACTGATGGATTTTCTGGGTGGGTCAGAGAGTGTCATCCCAGGAGGCTGGCATCTAAGTGGAGGCTTTTGAGAAGAAGGAACCACGTGATCAGTGGAGGGGGGTATTGGGGTTGTCTGGCATACTTGACACTCTGCCTTTCCGCAGGCTGGCCTTCCCGGGCCCCAGCTCTTGCTTATCTTCCCCCATGCCAGGGCCTCCCTGGAAGGAACCCGGTGATGGTGACGGTTGCTCTCGGACTGCCTTCGTGGGTGGCTGGTGTTTCGACTTCACTAGAGGGACTGGAGTTTGCCAGGAAGGGATATGGTGGTTGGGTGTTTGGGGAGGTCGGTGAGGGGAGGATGGTACCATTAGAGCAGGGATGGACGGTCTGGGGTTAGCGTCTGGACTGGTGTGTCTGTCCAAGGAGGAGGTGCCACCAGGCTAGTGGGTGGGAGTGAGAAGGTCACTGCCTGGGGTGGCTGTGGCCTTGGCAGCCCCTAGGCAATGCCAGTTGTGGTGACTCCTGACATTCTGGGAGGGTCTGTGCTATGTAAACAGATGTCTCTCTAAACCTTGTTCTTGACACTTGACACCAGCGTTTAATTTGACCTGAAGCTGTGGTAGGATGAAGTTTTCCATTACTGAAGCCGGAGAGTGAAAAAGTTGGCTTAAAGCTCAACATTCAGAAAACGAAGATCATGGCATCTGGTCCCATCACTTCATGGGAAATAGATGGGGAAACAGTGGAAACAGTGCCAGACTTTATTTTTTTGGGCTCCAAAATCACTGCTGATGGTGACTGCAGCCATGAAATTAGAAGACGCTTACTCCTTGGAAGAAAAGTTATGTCCAACCTAGATAGCATTTTCAAAAGCAGAGACATTACTTTGCCGACTAAGGTCCGTCTAGTCAAGGCTATGGTTTTTCCTGTGGTCATGTATGGATGTGAGAGTTGGACTGTGAAGAAGGCTGATCGCCGAAGAATTGATGCTTTTGAATCCGAGGATGAGATGGCTGGATGGCATCACTGACTCGATGGATGTGAGTCTGAGTGAACTCCGAGAGATGGTGATGAACAGGGAGGCCTGGCGTGCTGCGATTCATGGGGTCGCAAAGAGTCGGACACGACTGAGCGACTGAACTGAACTGACTGAAGCTGTGGTAGGATGAAGTTTTCCATTACTGAAGCCAGTGAATTTAGATGATCATAATTATGGAGACACATAACATGGTCTTTTCTTGTGTGTGTGCTAAGTCATTTCAGATGTGTCCCACTCTTTCTGACCCCATGGTCTGTAGCCCACCAGGTTCCTTTGTCCGTAGGATTCTCCAGGCAAGAATACTGGAGTGAGTTGCCATTCCCTGCTCCAGGGGGTCTTGTAGTTTTTTCTAGGACTTTAACTGTGAAGACAATAGTTGTCTTCCATCATCCAGAAATGAATAGATTTTGCAGTGTAATTATTACATCTGTACATGTACGATTATATGTATGTCTACTCTACAAGATTCCTTTTCTGAAGTGTACAGTCACATCGCCTTTAAAATTGGACGGGTTTATTGAGAAATAATTCACATACGATATAATTTCGCCCATTTAAAGGATACAGTTTTGTGGCTTTTAGTATATTCAGAATAGTACACGCATCACCACCACTTCAGAACATTCTGTCATTTCTCGAATAAACTGTTCCCATGGCTGTCATATCCTAGTCCCTTTCTCTCCATGCTTGAAACAACCACTAACCTACTTCCTATCTCTGCAGATTTTCCTGTTCTGGATAGGCATTTTAAGTTAAATATTAAATGCTTATAGAAAGTTTGATATTTAGAGAAACTTGGTATTAATTATTCTTGATGGAGAATAATTAATTTCATGTATCTATATCTTAAATGTTTCAAGTTAAATTTTTTTCCAGAAAATATCTTCATGATTTACTGGTCAAAGGAATGGGCGATGTTTATGCCATCAAGTTCAGTGCAGTCTTTTTATGTGAATGTCAGCACACCATGTAAAACAATGAGTTTCAAGGCTATCAAATGGTTTTCTCCAGTGTCTGAAATGAGGTCTTCAAAGCAAGTTAGGAATGTTTATAGAAACTCAGTTTTGAATGAGTCATTCATTTCAGGTAGGAGTTTCAGGTAGCAAAAATCTTCATTAAAGCAGTAACTTGAGCTTTGCCAAGCTATTGCATTGCTTTAGATTCCTTTGTCTTGAAAGAAAATGACTTCTTATGAATATTCTGTTGGTTTTGCCAGGATAAGATTGAAATAGAGTTTTGCCTTTACAGAAAGGAGAATTGAGTATGGGGTGGTAGGTCTTGTAGCATCGGAGTTATATAATATTCTGCTGGGATCCTGATGTCTGAGAGGATATTTTTGTCTTAAGGAGTGAAGAGAACAGAGTCATCTTCAAAAGCACTTTGTGCATGAGTAGGGGTGGTAAGCGATGATGCGGTACCGGGTCTAAGACTGTGGAGGACTTTGAGGAGCAGTGACTCGCTGGGTGGCTACCGCTGTAGAATTTAAGTGGAATCTGGTCTTCACAATGAAGGTGCTTAGAATTTAATAGAGAAAGAATACCAAGATGCTGTTAACAACTCTAACTTCCTTTTAATTCACGTACAGATTGTTGTATTAAGAACCATGGTTTACAGATCTCACTTGAGATAGTTATCCTTGTCAAGATTGATGAAGGTATATAAAAACCCTTATCAAGAATAATTAAGAGCTATACAGAAACATATATCTATCCTATTTCAGGTTCTTTTTCTATATAGGCTGTTAGAATATTGAAGAGAGTTCTCTGTGCTGTAGTAGCCCCTTGTTATTTATCTATTTCATATAATGTAGTATGTATATGTTAATCCCAACTTCCTTTGCATGTATCTTCCTATCATTTCCATAGAATCTGCCCAAGGAAAGAAAATAAATACAATGTTCAACACCAGCCACGTCCTCCCCCCAAAATAGTTGATTATGTTGAAAGCATTCCATTTACCTACTTCAAATGACCAAGATTTTCTTCCATTTAACGTTCTTTTTTATTTTTCTGTTTACTTATTTTTTTAATGAAAATTATATGTATTTAGAAAGTGAATGTGTTAGTTGCTCAGTCATGACTGACTCTTTGTGAACCCATGGACTGTAGCCTGCCAGGCTCCTTGGTCCATAGGATTCTTCAGGCAAAAATACTGGTGGGTTGTCATTCCCTTCTCCAGGGGATCTTCCTGACCCAGGGATCGATCCCTGGTCTCCTGCATTGCACGCGGATTCTTTATCGTCTGAACCATCAGAGAAGCCCCAATATACATATATTTTTAATTTATTTTAAATATTTTTAAATGAAAATTGTATGTATTTAAGACATACAAAATGAGATTTATGTAGCGAAAAGCTACCGTTTAGCTAGTTACCATTCACTGTTTTTTCATTTAGAGCCATATGAGTGCATGCTAAGTTGCTCTAGTTGTGTCTGACTCTGTGAGACCCTATGGACTGCAGCCCACCAGGCTCCTCTGTCAGGAATTCTCCAGGCAAGAATACCGGAGTGGGTTGCTGTGCCCTCCTCCAGGGGATCTTCCAGACCCAGGGATCGAACCCACGTCTCTTACATCTAACCTGCATTAGCAGGCAGGTTCTTTACCCCTGGTGCCACCTGGGAAGCCTTTAGAGCCATGTATTTAGTCTCCAAGCCAGGCGCTCCTATCTTATCTTTTCTGAGCGTGAATGTCATAGTATACTGAGAGTCCTTTCTTTACGCAAGCCAGTAGCAATAAGGCCACAGAAGCCGCTTGTAACGAGAACTGTTACTGGGTTTGCACTCAAGGCTTTTGAGGCATTCTGCAGGCAAGAGCATTCAAACGCAGGGCCTTTGGCCTTGTATAGTTTGGTAATCAAACACTTGAGCTTTCTTGAAATATATTTTTAGAAACGGAAAACTGTGTCAGCCTTGGGCCAGTTTTGTATTTGTTTCTAAGGAAACAGCAGATGTCTAGGGGAGTTGACTGGGGTGATTTCTTCATCATGTTGACCCTTGTATGGGTAGATCCGGTGCAGATTTTGAATTTAATATTCAAAACTAAATATTTTTCAAAACTAATATTCAAAACTAAAAACAGACTAAAACGTCTGTGCCTTTCTGATCTGTAAAAACTGAGAAAGGTGCTGGGTTTGAGTTCTGGTCACTGACTTGTTTCCACTTGTCCCTGATTGCAGATTTTGTTAACTTTTAACATCCTCTGTGAACTAAGCACTTCTGATCTTTACCCATGAAAAGAATGAAGCATCAGGATTTGTGAAAAACACAAGTTAAAATTAACATAACTGGAGGAGACTAGGGCAATGTGACAACTAAATGCGGTATCAGTTCTAAATCAGATCTTGGAACAGAAAAGGTACACTGGAAGAAGCACTGGAATTTTTTTTTTTTAATTGAAGTATAATCGATTTACAGTGTTGTGTTGATTTCTATTGTACAACAAAGTGATTCAGTTATACATATATATACATTCTTTCCCCTGTCCTTTTCCAGTATGATTTATCTCAGGATATTGAATATAGTTCCCTGTGCTATACAGTAGGACCTTGTTGTTTATCTGTTCTATATATAATAGTTTGTATCTACTAATCACAGACTCCCAATCTATCCCCCTCCCCTGCCCCCTGGCAACCATGAGTCTGTTCTCTGTGACTGTGAATCTGTTCCGTTTCACAGATATGTTCATTTTATGTTGTATTTTAGATTCCACATGTAAGTGATATCATCTGGTATTTACCTTTCTCTTTCTGACTTACTTAGTATAATCATCTCTGGGTCCATCCATGTTGCTACAAATGGCATTATTTTGTTCTTTTTTTATGACTGAGTAATATTTGATTAAATGTATGTATGGGAATACCAGACCACCTGACCTGCCTCTTTGAGA
The DNA here is from genome assembly GCA_006410635.1 of Cephalophus harveyi. NCBI lineage: Eukaryota > Metazoa > Chordata > Mammalia > Artiodactyla > Bovidae > Cephalophus > Cephalophus harveyi. Next base: position 90,003 of record SJYT01004722.1, on the reverse strand, counting down.
ACTCTGTATGCAGGTCAGGAAGCAACAGTTAGAAGTGGACATGGAACAGACTGGTTGCAAATAGGAAAAGGAGTACGTCAAGGCTGTATATTGTCACCCTGCTTATTTAACTTCTATGCAGAGTACATCATGAGAAATGCTGGACTGGAAGAAACACAAGCTGGAATCAAGATTGCCAGGAGAAATATCAATCACCTCAGATATGCAGATGACACCACCCTTATGGCAGAAAGTGAAGAGGAACTAAAAAGCCTCTTGATGAAAGTGAAAGAGGAGAGTGAAAAAGTTGGCTTAAAGCTCAACATTCAGAAAATGAAGATCATGGTATCCAGTCCCATCACTTCATGGGAAATAGATGGGGAGACAGTGGAAACAGTGTCAGATTTTATTTTCTGGGCTCCAAAATCACTGCAGGTGGTGACTGCAGCCATGAAATTAAAAGACGCTTACTCCTTGGAAGAAAAGTTATGACCAACCTAGATAGCATATTCAAAAGCAGAGACATTACTTTGCCAACTAAGGTCCGTCTAGTCAAGGCTATGGTTTTTCCAGTAGTCATGTATGGATGCGAGAGTTGGACTGTGAAGAAGGCTGAGTGCCGAAGAATTGATGCTTTTGAACTGTGGTGTTGGAGAAGACTCTTGAGAGTCCCTTGGACTGCAGGGAGATCCAACCAGTCCATTCTGAAGGAGATCAACCCTGGGATTTCTTTGGAAGGAATGATGCTAAAGCTGAATCTCCAGTACTTTGGCCACCTCATGCGAAGAGTTGACTCATTGGAAAAGACTCTGATGCTGGGAGGGATTGGGGGCAGGAGAAGGGGACGACCGAGGATGAGATGGCTGGATGGCATCACTGACTCGATGGATGTGAATCTGAGTGAACTCTGGGAGTTGGTGATGGACAGGGAGGCCTGGCATACTGCGATTCATGGGGTCGCAAAGAGTCGGACACGACTGAGTGACTGAACTAAACTGAACTGAACACTAGTGAACTTGAACTCTGTAATTTGGGGTATTCTTATGCTGATGCCATTATATTAGTTTTGATCTACTTTGATCTAGATTATACTGTGGTGATTGAAGATACTAACATGGGTGCAGGGTGAAGGTGTATGGCAGCTCTGTACTATATTTGTAACTTCTGTGACTATAAGCTTATCTCAAGATAAAAATATATTAAAAATTAACAAGAATTGTCTGGGAGATTAGGAACTAAATGCTCAACTCTCATCTTTATGTTGGATGCTATGGGAAGTGCTGGGTCCTTATTGGAGAGAGCTGTATGTTTGAAGGGGAGGTAGTCAGGGAGACTGGACTCCTTTCTTCACACATTTCTCATGATGCTGACCATTCAGGGAGACAGCATCCCCTTAACTGGCAGTACTGGAGTTTGTTTCCATAACGTCCTATCTAGCTGTGTTGAAGTTGAAAAAGTAGAACTGTGGGCTATAGAAAATGGTGCAGTCAGAGTTCAGTCTTGTGAGCTTTTGTGTAGTGATCTAGAAAGTAGCCTCTAAGTGTTCACTCTACTGCTTCTGGCTGAGTCACTCAACAGACAGCAGAAGCTTACTCAGAAATGCCAATCAGCAGCCCTTTCAAGAGGGACAATGCTTCCGGAGAACAAAAGACAGAGACCTTTTGTTTTCCGGAGACCATTGCAGAGAAATTTCCTGAAATTGTGAGGTTGGGTTTGATCGTTTAAATGCTGATCTGCCCTTTTCTGCTAAATGAAAGCCTCGTCACAACTCGGACTGTAGGCTTTCAGCTACCCTTGTGTTGTGCTGCGGTTAGCTGCTCAGTCGTGTCCGACTCTCTGTGACCCCATGGACTGTAGCCCACCAGGCTCCTCTGTCCATGGGATTCTCCAGGCAGGGATACTGGAGTGGGTTGCCATGCCCTCCTCCAAGTATCTTTCCAACCCAGGGATCAAACCCAGGTCTCCCACATGGCAGGCGGATTATTAGATGTAATTTGGGAGGGATTTGGGATTGACTTTGGGATGCTGTGGTTCGTCCTTCGGAGAAATTATTCTCTGTATCCTTGGTGTTCATCCTTCACAAGCTCCCAGAGAGTGTTGGCTGGCTCGGGCCTTCAGACCTGCCTGAGATAGGATGACATCTGGGGAGGGACCCTCCCCCTCCCTCTCTCACGTCAGCTCTGCATCTGTATCAGTGATCTCCACACTTTTCTGATCACATGGCCCATCAGTAAAACTTTTTACCATGAACCTGTACTATGTCTATTTAACTATCTGTCTGTATCTGTTACTGGGCTTCCCTGGTGACACAGTGGTAAAGAATCCACCTGCAATGCAGGAGATCCAGGTTTGATCCCTGGGTCAGGAAGATCCTCTGGAGAAGAAAATGGCAACCCACTCCAGTATTGCCTGGAAAACCCCATGGACAGAAGAGCCTGGTGGCTGGCTGCCCATGTAGTTACAAAAGAGTTGGACATGACTGAGTGACTAACACTTTGACTTGATAAGTGTTACAGTTCTTATCTGAAGACCCAATATGTATTGACCAAGATTTCTTGGTTAAGAATTGTGGGTGTCAATCCATATTGTTGGTAACTTTCTTGATTTTTGAATACTTTGGGCTGATTTATCAGATTTGATTAAATTACCCTAACACAACCTGGAAACATGATTTTGAAGAGCTTTTCTTTCCTAGAAGTGTCAGTTCTGCTGTCTGTGGGCTTGTCATTAGTTTGTCATTTTCAGTCTGCAGTTTGCTTTATTGCATCAGTCTTAAGCCCCTTGTTCTTTTTGGGAGGGTTCAGGTCAGTTCAGTCGCTCAGTCGTGTCCAACTCTTTGTGACCCCATGAATCACAGCACACCAGGCCTCCCTGTCCATCACCAACTCCCAGAGTTCACTCAGACTCACGTCCATCGAGTCCGTGATGCCATCCAGCCATCTCATCCTCTGTTGTTCCTTTCTCCTCCTGCCCCCAATCCCTCCCAGCATCAAAGCCTTTTCCAATGAGTCAACTCTTCTCATGAGGTGGCCAAAGTACTGGAGTTTCAGCTTTAGCATCATTCCTTCCAAAGAAATCCCAGGGCTAATCTCCTTCAGAATGGACTGGTTGGATCTCCCTGCAGTCCAAGGGACTCTCAAGAGTCTTCTCCAACACCACAGTTCAAAAGCATTAATTCTTCGGCGCTCAGCCTTCTTCACAGTCCAACTCTCACATCCATACATGACCACAGGAAAAACCATAGCCTTGACGAGACGGACCTTAGTCGGGACGATTAGTTGGGTTGAAATGAAGTAAATTAATCATCAGTGTACCTAGCTGGACACAGAAATGGGAGAACATGTCGTGATAAGCAGAGAGAACAGCCAGGGAGGGCATCTCTGTTACTCCCGTCTTAAGTCATCTCAGCCGCGGAGACAGAACACTGTAGCCTGGGGGCTTACACCTCAGAGATGCATTTGCTCACAGTTCTAGCAGCTGGAAGTCCAAGGTGAGGGGGCCATCAGGGTAAGGTCTAGTGAGGACCCTCTTCCTGGCTTGCAGACAGCCTCCTTCTCACGTGGTGAGGAGTGAGAGAGACCAGGCTTTCTGGTGTCTCTTCCTGGGCAGGCAGCAGTCCCATACGAGGGCTCAGCCTCCTGACCTCATCTCAACGTCATCACCTCCCAATGGCCCCATCTGCCAAGGATGAGGGTGTCGACCTGTGGATTCAGGGGATACGGTTCAGTCCACAGCACCCCACCCGCACTGTTGTGGTGCTCCCCTCGCAGCTGGGGGTACCAGTGTCAACACATTCAGTAAATGTTAGTAAAGAGTACTTTTTGGAGGCGCATGTACATATAAGCTGTAAAATTTCCTCCCGCACTCCCCGGTGGAACCATCTGCTTTGGATTCTCTTTCTTGGGGAAAATCTGTCCTGCCCAGTCGGCCTCAGCAGTCGAGGACTGATCACAGAAGGGAGACTTGAGTGCCACTTCCAGGCCTGCGTTGGTCTGTATTAGAGAAGGTGTGAGCCCCCTTCTATCAGGAGTGATATACGATGGGGTGGGCTAGGGGGTGGCCTGTGGCTCTGAGGGGTGGGGGAAAGCTGCCTGCGGGTGACCAGTGAGCTGGGTTGGAGGTGAGTAGCAGTTGATGTTGGAAGGGCAGAAGGTCTATGAGCCACGTGTGTGCCTTTCCAGAAACAATGTGGATGATGCTTGAAGTGCCTGGAAGGGCCAGGCTCCAGAGGAAGGTTAGCTGTAGCCAGGAAGGCTTTTAAAGGGACGAGTGACAGCGATCCTTCCTGTCTGAGACCCTTCTGCCTGACTCAGTTACATAAGGGAATATACCTTAAATTGGATAATTTAAGGAATCGAAAAATTCCTCCTTTACTTCTGCTCCTGCAAAGGGTGGAGGTTTTGAAAGTATTGTCTAGCATATGAAATGTGTCACCAAGCTTTGACAGTTTAAAAATAGAGCTCTTTACTTGAAAAGAGGAAGGCTGTCGACTGAGTAGTATATCCTTACTTCCTTAATATTCCACCTCCTTTAGAATAGTTAAGCTTGAATTTTTAATGTTGCTGTTACAAATTAGAGTTCATTAATCATTCTAGTGTTGATATATCAGACTAAATTGAAGTATTTCATAAAACAACCATGGCGAGGGCAGACAGAAGCGTGGACTTCTGTGTTCTTTTTTTAATCTGTCAGCTGTCACAGGATTTCACCGCTGCTGGGATTTCAGTAACATTTTATTCATTCTGTTTCCTTAGAGGTTTCAGGATAAATAATTTTAAGGACAGAAAGGCCTGTGTGTGTATATGTGTGTGTGTATGTGTATACAGTTATTCTCTATATGGAGGTATTGACAGGAGTCAGCCATGTTTACAAGCCAAATATTGTCAATATTGTGAAGTCAGGAAACTCCAAGGCAAAAGATAACAACATGGGACATTCCTTCTGTTGTCTTAACCAGCCTCTTTCCTCCATTCTATATAAATGTGTGTCTAAGCATATCCCTTTCCTACACCAGAAATGCTCACTTAGTACTTGTAACTCATTTGCCTGCAAATGAACACCTGTTGGATAAGGCAGAAGGGTTGGAGAAGTTGGCTACCATATTTTTGCCCTTAAAACAGTACCTGAAAACAAACTGCATGCTCATGTTGAACTTTGAGGACATGTTGAGAAAGTTTGATGTTAATCAGCTACTGACCATTTATTCATGTTTCTAATTCCAGTTTCTGAGGACAATGTATTTTCACTTTTGTGGTCCATTTGATAGTCTTTCTTTGGACAGTTCATGGACACAATATAGTGCTGCAAAGGTTTGTTTCACATGTCATCCACTTAACCTAGACAAGAAACTATTTTTTAATACAGTGCTGGTGTTTGCCATCAAGTAAAATAAATGTTTTACAGAAACCAACACATGATGTCTAAGGATTTTTGAATAGTGTATTGCTTTATAAGAAAGTTAGCTGACTTTGATCTTAATTCGTAATCCCTTCTATATAAATAGTCTGAAGATACTGACTTAACATTCTTCACAGCCAAATATGTTTTTGCACACAGTGGTTGAAGACAGATTGATTATGCATCACCTGTTCTTTTGAACTGCTTTGGTAAGGGACCTCACGAATTTTGGTGTTTTGAGGTATTGTGATTAGAAAAAATGAACACAGTAAGAATGTCTAGGGTTTTTAAGAAACTCATATCCTGTTTACTTTTTGAAATACATTGGCTGTTTAAAAAATTAGCCTAAAAATGGATTCACAAACGTCCATGGAATAATGTTTATGACATACTAAGCAGAGTAGTGGTTGAGTGATATAGCTTTGTTATAACGTCTAAGATGTATTCTCTGCTTAGCAAGACTTTGAAGATAGTCTCTGACAAAGGGGGTGAGGGTGGGGAAGGAATGTATTGGGAGTTTGGGACTGGAGATGCAAACCATTATGTACAGAATAGATCATCAACAAGGTCCTACTTACAGCACAGGGAACTATATTCAGTATCCTGTGATAAACCATAATGGAAAAGCGTATGTAAAATAATATATATAACTGAATCACTTTGCTTTAGAGCAGAAATTAACACATCATTATAAATCAACTAGACTTCCATAAATTGTTTTTTAAAAGTGAATTGTCTCTAAAATCTTTTTGCCAGGCTTATGTAGCCTGTAAATGATGAAATACATTTTTGTGAAATCTTTGCAAAATGGCATCAGGGCCAGTGGTCACTTTTTGTCCTCAATTTCTTGTTATTATCATGCTTGCAATCCACAGGCTGTATTGTGCTTCTCATTTCCTGTCGTATAGTCGGGGAGACCAGGAGATATATATCACCCAAAAATAAATAAATAAATAAATAACCTTACATTGCATAAGAAAGCGCGGGGCTCTGATTTCTGTTGGAAACTAGCACTTGGTGATTTTGAAGGTGGTCTCACTTTCACCCTATCCTGCAGAATAGAACATATGTATTCTTTCCCCATATTCTTTTCCATTATGGTTTATCGCAAGAGGGTTTCATATCACGGAAGCCTGTCTTTCTTGTTTCACATCCCCCCACCCCCTTTGGCAAGTCCAGCCCCTCTCAACCCCACAGCGCTGCACTGACTTTTCTGTTGGGGACTTAGCTGGTCGGGTTGCATCACATCTGTTTTTATGGCTGACTCTCCAGCTCCTCTGCATCATCCTTGATGGCAAAGTCTGTCCACTTTACCCAGCATCCTCCCCAGGACCCAGTCCCCATGCTGGCCAGTCGGAAGCCGGAAGTCTTTGCTGACTGACTTTGCTCCATAGGTGAAGGTCGGAACTGAGCAGAAAATAGGAATTGGCTTCATACATTGTTCTAAGATTTCCCTTTCTATTTAATTGCTTATCGAACAAAGCTGAACCCCCAAAGCAATTAGTTCAACCTTGGAAATTGATGTTTTTTGTGGTTTTGATGTTTTGCTTTTATTTATGAAGTACTCTTGAAAGGTGGTGGTGGGGGGTTGTGCTGAGTTAAATGCTTTTCACATCAGTTCTTCAGACTTAACAGATTGATATTTGCCCTCCAGGGTGGGTGCCTTTGGGATTTAATGTGATTGCTGGCATCCTTAGTCATTTCTGTCCTTCAAAGTTTAAAATGTGTTCATTCGACAAATTTATTTTTAGTCCCTAGTGTTCCAGTCCCTGAGCTGCCACTGGGGATACTATGGAAAAGCCAGGCATTTGTGACTAGTCTCCCCCCTCCTTTTTCTTTTTTTGCTTTAGATTTTTGGATGGGCTTGGGTGCAAGTGTTGACTGAGGGACCACACATGTTGTCCAGACCTGAGTCCAACCTAATTGCTTATCAAACAGAGTCAACCCCCCAAAGCTAGTTGCCCTCTGCTTTCTGGCTTACACCCTCGGCCCCTTAGCAGAGGAGTTTGAGGAGCTGGAGACTCAGATCAGCCTTCCTGGCATTTGTAACTTTTGCTTCCATGGCACCTTCCTCTTAGGCTCTCCTTGGGGTACAGACTCTGCACAGGCAAGGGGCCAGGTTCCCATGTCCAAGCCTTCACCCAGAGCAGAGGCTGGGTGGGAAGCGTGGGCAAGGCGGAGCTGGGGTCCCCACTTCACAGGAAGACGTGCAAGGAAAGAGTCTGTATCTCACCGGAGCCTCACAGTCCATGGAGGACTAAGGAGCCATCTGCCTGAGATGCAAACAGTAAAACCAACTAAAAGTCTGTCTGCTACGCATTGGCTCATGCACCAGCAGTGGTCAGCAGTGTTGGCAATAAAAATACTCCTCCCTGAAGAAGTCTTCAGTTGAACTAAGGTCTAAACAACTGCAGGGATGATTAGGTTCAAATCAGTTCAGTCACTCAGTCATGTCCGACTCTTTGCAACTCCATGGACTGCAACATGCCAGGCTTCCCGGTCCATCACCAACTCCTGGAGCTTGTTCAAACTCTTGTCCATCAAGTCGGTGATACCATCTAACCATCTCATCCTCTGTCATCTGCTTCTCCTCTTGCCTTCAATTTTTCCCAGCACCAGGGTCTTTTCCAGTGAGTCAGTTCTTCGCATCAGGTAGCCAAAGTATTGGAGCTTCAGCTTCAGCATCAGTTCTTCCAATGAATATTAAGGACTGATTTCCTTTAGGATGAACTGGTTGCAGTCCAAGCGACTCTCAAGAGTTCCTTTCCCAACACCACAGTTCAAAAGCATCAATTCTTTGGTACTCAGCTTTCCTTATAGTCCAACTCTCACATCCATATGTGACTACTGGAAAAACCATAGCTTTGACTAGACAGACCTTTGTTGGCAAATGAATGTCTCTGCTTTTTAATATACTGTCTAGGTTGGTCATAGCTTTTCTTCCAAGGAGCAAACATCTTAATTTTATGGCTGCAGTCACCATCTGCAGTAATTTTGGAGCCCAAGAAAATAAAATCTGTCACTGTTTCCACTGTTTCCCAATCTATTTGCCATGAAGTGATGGGACTGGATGCCATGATCTTAGCTTTTTGAATGTTGAGTTTTAAGCCAGCTTTTTCACTCACCTCTTACTTTCATTAAGAGGCTCTTTAGTTCTTCTTCACTTTCTGCCATAAGAGTGGTGTCATCTGTGTATCTGAGATTATTGATACTTCTCCCAGCAGTCTTGATTGCAGGTTGTGCTTCATCCAGCTTGGCACTTCTCATGAAGTACTCTGCATATAAGTTAAATGAGCCGGGTGACAATATACAGCTTTGAGGTATTCCTTTCCCAATTTGGAGCCAGTCTGTTGTTCCATGTCCAGTTCTAACTGTTGCTTCTTGACCTGCATACACATTTCTCAAGAGGTGGGTCAGGTGGTCTGGTATTCCCATCTCTCTAAGTATTTTCCACAGTTTAATGTGATCCACATAGTCAAAGGCTTTGGCATAGTCAATAAAGTATTAGGCTTTCTTATCTCTCCTTGCTATTCTTTGGAACTCTGCATTCAAATGGGTGTATCTTTACTTTTCTCCTTTGCTTTTCGCTTCTCTTCATAGATATTTGTAAGGCCTCCCCAGACAGCCATTTTGCTTTTTTGCATTTGTTTCTCTTGGGGGTGGTCTCCATCACTGCCTCCTTTCAGTGTCATGAACCTCCATCCATAGTTCCTCAGGCACTCTGTCTAACAGATCTAATCCCTTGAATCTATTTGTCACTTCCACTGTATAATCGTAAGGGATTTGAGTCAGGTCATACCTGAATGGTCTAGTGGTTTTCCCTACTTTCTTCAATTTTAGTCTGAATTTGTCAATAAGAAGTTCATGATCTGAGCCACAGTCAGCTCCTGGGCTTGTTTTGTTTCTCCAGTTTTGGCTGCAAAGAATATAATCAATCTGATTTCTGTATTGACTATCTGGTGATGTCCATGTGTTGTCTTTTGTGCTGTTGGAAGAGGGTGTTTGCTATGACCAGTGCATTCTCTTGGCAAAACTCTGTTAGCCTTTGCCCTGCTTCATTTTGTATCTCCTTTGCTTTTCGCTTCTCTTCATAGATATTTGTAAGGCCTCCCCAGACAGCCATTTTGCTTTTTTGCATTTGTTTCTCTTGGGGGTGGTCTCCATCACTGCCTCCTTTCAGTGTCATGAACCTCCATCCATAGTTCCTCAGGCACTCTGTCTAACAGATCTAATCCCTTGAATCTATTTGTCACTTCCACTGTATAATCGTAAGGGATTTGAGTCAGGTCATACCTGAATGGTCTAGTGGTTTTCCCTACTTTCTTCAATTTTAGTCTGAATTTGTCAATAAGAAGTTCATGATCTGAGCCACAGTCAGCTCCTGGGCTTGTTTTGTTTCTCCAGTTTTGGCTGCAAAGAATATAATCAATCTGATTTCTGTATTGACTATCTGGTGATGTCCATGTGTTGTCTTTTGTGCTGTTGGAAGAGGGTGTTTGCTATGACCAGTGCATTCTCTTGGCAAAACTCTGTTAGCCTTTGCCCTGCTTCATTTTGTATTCCAAACTCAAATTTGCCTGTTACTCCAGGTACTCTTGACTTCCTACTTCTGCATTCCAGTCCCCTATGATGAAAAGGACATCTTTTTTTTTTTTTTTGGTGTGTTAGTTCTAGAACATCTTGTAGGTTATAATAGAACCATTCAACTTCAGCTTCTTCAGCATTACTGGTCGGGGCATAGACTTGGATTACTGTGATACTGAATGGTTTTGCCTTGGAAACGAACAGAGATCATTTTGTCATTTTTGAGACTGCACCCAAGCACTGCATTTTGGACTCTCTTGCAGTGATGATTATTTAAAGATTGTATTGGGCTGGGTTGTTTGTTTCGGTTTTTCCATAAGATATTATAGAAAAAGTTTCCATAAGATATTATAGAAAAAGATATTATAGAAAAAGTTTGTTTTGGCTTTTCCATAAGATATTATAGAAAAATCTGAATGAACTTTTTTGGCTAACCCAATATATGTGTAAAAGGCACGCACATATATGTTCCAGGCTAGCGCTTTTTTTATTACCTTATTATCTTCGACATGGGGGCTCAGCTAGGGGCAGTCCCAGGCAACCTCTGGACCCCATCTACTGCATACAGACTAAATTAACACAAATCTTACAGTTGAGACTTTTTCATAATTATTCATTGTTTGCAAATTTGGAGACCAAATCAAGAAAATAGAAACCTAACATTAGTGGTATGACTTAGTAGTTGTCTAAATTACATTTTTTGCAGACATTCCAGTTTTGTTAAATTTCACCTGTGAGTTACTGGACAATTATGGACGTAAATATTGTAGCAGCCTGTAACCGAAGGATCCAAGTTCAAGCTGCCATGTAGATATAAAAATGATTGAACAAATAGCTGTGCTGTTTTGGTACTATCATTTCAGTACCAAAATTAGGCATGATTAGATAAAACTTGATCACAACAATGTTTCCTGTTTCCTGGTCAGTTTTATATGTTTTAATTTTATGATTGTTACTGAAAGTAATTTTGCAACACAGAGGAGGGGATTGTTACACCCCGTGTCCTCTGGGTGTGTGACACACCGGATGTAGGCTGGCCTAGCCCGATCCTGGTCTCTCGCTGCCCTTGACCGTGGACCCCATCTCCTGCACCTGGGCAGGTATAGTTGGCCGTAGCACTCTGTCTTCCCGCCCTTAGTCTCCTCCTGTGTTAAATGAGGGGCTGGAAGGAGATCTTTCAAATTCTGTTTCACCTGTGATCTGTGGTGACTCGATGCAGAACCCGTGGCCCAGTGATAGGGGAACAGGTTTGGTGTGACCTGTGAATCCGTTTCTACCGTGACCCCGCACACCTGCCGTCCTTAGCACTGGAGGTGGGCGGGATCGGTTTCTCTTGCCGGTTGGCAGACGTTGCAGCTGGCCCGTGGGCATGTTGTGGATTCCTTCTTGTTCCCTTAGACTAGGAGAGAGAGGTGTGCCCAGGTCTCCCTTTGCCCTTAGGAGAAAATAGATTCTCTGTAGGCCCTGGAGTTCCTTTGTTCACACTTTGACATCACGGGTCCCCAGCCTCCAGGATCTGATGCTTGATGATCTGAGGTGGAGCCAATGTAATAATAATAGGAACAAAGTGCCTGGTAAATGTAATGTGCTCAAATCATCACAAAACCTTTCCCCACCCCCATCCATGGAAAAGTTGTCTTCCACACAACTGATTCCTGGTGCCAAAAAGGTTGGGGAACACTGCTTTACATGGCATTCTATGTTCTTATCTATCCAGTTAGTCTGATAACATCATCAGTCTCCTCCTATCACAGATTTTTTGGTCGGTGTGCTCAGCATTTTTGCTTGACTTATTTCACATTGTGTCAATACCTAGAATTTACTACGCTAGTGGTGACTTGGCTCCAGTTGGTATTTCTGAAGTGTTTGTCTCTCAATCGTGCCCGATTCTTTGTGATCCCATGGACTGTAGCCCTCCAGGCTCTTCTGTCCATGGGATTCTTCAGACAAGAATTCTGGAGTGGGTTGCTATGCCCTTCTCCAGGGGATCTTCCTGACCCAGGGATCATACCTGGGTCTCTTGCATTGCCCGTTGATTCTTGTACCATCTGGGCCACCTAGGAAGCCCACTGCTTTATGCTTACTGATTGTTCTGGCCTCAGACTTGACTTTGGTGGAACAGAACAGCCTTTGCTTTCTTTTTGCTCTTGTTTGTGTTGTTGCTTGTGAACGCGTTTTTAGTTTTTCTAAGTGACAGACTCCTCACAGAGGGACACTTGACATCTCTGTTGTTTGTTTTGTCTGTTTTTGCTTTCTTGTTTTTTCTGAACTCTCAAGTGGTTGCTGACGCTCATCTTGAAAGTACTAACTAAGTGGGCAATGGGAGGCGGAGCCATCAGCGCTGACCCGGCAGGTCTGGGATGGGCGGGCAGGTGAGCCCAGAAGTGAGCATGCTGGTCCAAGGAGGGCTTTTGTGGTAGAGGTCAGGGCTGGAGGTGGACTTGGGGACCATGTGCACCCTGGTGGCAGTTTGAGACATGGAAATGAATGGACAGATGCTCAAGGACGTTGAGCAAGAGAGGGTCCCATCTAAGTGCCCATCAGTGAAGGAGGGAAGGTGGTCCCCAGGGAGGAGGTCCTCTGGGGACGGAGGTGGGCAGGAGCCCCTTCCTCTGAGATAAGTCGATGAAGAGAGGTTGATGAAGGGGAGAAGCTCTGAAGGGATTTTATGTCAAAATAGATCTTGCCACAGAGTTTTGAGCCTGTTCATAGTCTAAGGGGTAAGCAGTGAGGGAGAGGAGAGGAGGGCAGAGATGTTGACACTTCTGATGATACCAAGTCCTGGAGGAGGCACTGGGGGTTAAGGGGCCGACCGTGGACTTGGACAGAATGGGAGAGCCATCCCTTCCCAAGAGAGGATGGGGAGGGTGGAGCCTGAGGACCTGGGGCAGCTGGTGAGCTGGAGATCCAGGTGAAACAAGTCTAGTTACCCCGGTGGCAGGGGGTGGGGCGAAAGGGGCGGGGCTGGTGGGGAGGAGGAGAGGAAGGGGCAGGAGCAGGGCCCTGGAGGCTGGGGAGGCAGCTGTCCCCTCCAGAGGCGCCCAGAGAACCCAGGGAGACACGTGGGTCACTGCACAGTGGAGGGTCCGCTGGGCATTGCTTCCTGGAGTTTTAAACCTTTGTTGAAAAAGAAAGCCGAAATGAAGTAAAGAGACCAGCCTGGCTCTGAGGCAGTGACTTCTGGGTGTGGTAGAGGGCTTTGTGGGTGGGGGAAGCTTTGACCTTCCTGCCACTGCAGAGGGCTGAAACATGAATAAATATTTAATTAGGTTTCCTGGGAACCAAACCACCGCTGCAGAAGGTATGGAGGCTGGTTTGGCAGAGATGGATGGGAAAGGTGGGTGTGACAAGAGAAAAGAGAGGATGCAGCCTGTGTTTGTTTCTTTGTTTTCATTTTTTGAGGGGCAGGGACCCTGGTACTTGTGGGCTTTTAGAAGAGCTTTGCTTTTCTAGTGTTCAGAGGACCTTCGTCTGTGTTTAGAAAACTGAAAACAGAAGGACAAAATCGGATCTGAAGCTTTTGACATTTTTATAATTGTTTTGAAAAGCAGTCACCTCTGTCTTCCTGCTTTTTCTTTTGGACACCTTCCTCCCACATCCAAATTTCTGGAAGAAATTTGATGGAAATATCTCTCGATTTGACACCAACCATAAAAATTTACATGGCACAGCTGTTCATGAGTTATGACGCTGAAAGAAACATTACCGAAAGATCAATGAAAAATAACCATATGAGAGGAAAGAATGAATTCTTTTTATATTTTTTCTATAAAAACTGTTACAAAACTGTTGTGCAAGAATCAATTTAAGCAATGAAATATGGGGAAAAGTTTTATAGAATACCACATATTTAATAAAAAATATTGTTTTCTGGATGTTAGTGTAGTATATACCAGCTTTCATGAATTATTTGATGATTCTTTTCCCCCCTCATTCTAAATAAATATTCACTTTTGCACTTTGTTTTGTTCTGGTAATTTTGTTTTTTTTTTTTTTTAAAAACTGAGATTCCCAAATTGTATGCCTATTATATACAAATCATATTCTCAATCCCACAAAATCTGGATCTGAATATTTAAATGAGTAAATTAAATGAAAAGATGAGAAAAAAATTTTAGGATTACTTAGAGCTCAGATGGTAAAGAATCTGCCTGCAATGCAGGAGACCCAGGTCTGATCCCTGGTTCAGAAAGACCCCTTAGGGGAAACAGCAAACCACTCCAGTATTCCTGCCTGGGAAATTGCATGGACAGAGGAGTCTGGTGGGCTGCAGTCCATAGGGTCGCAAAGAGTTGGACACGACTGACCAACTGCCTGCTTCTCCTCCTGCCTTCAATCTTTCCTGACATCAGGGTCTTTTCCAGTGAGTCAGTTCTCCACATCAGGTGGCCAAAGTATTGGAGCTTCAGTTTCAGCATCAGTCCTTCCAATGAATATTCAGGACTGATTTCCTTTAGGATGGACTGGTTGGATCTCCTTGCAGTCCAAGTGACTCTCAAGAGTCTTCTCCAACACCACAGTTCAAAAGCATCAATTCTTTGGTGCTCAGCTTTCCTTATAGTCAACTCTCACATCCCTACATGACCACTGGAAAAACCATAGATTTGACTAGACAGACCTTTGTCGGCAAAGTAATGTTTCTGCTTTTTAATATGCTGTCTAGGTTTTTCATAGCTTTTCTTCCAAGGAGCAAGCGTCTTAATTTTATGGCTGCAGTCACCATCTGCAGTGATTTTGGAGCCCAAGAAAATAAAATCTGTCACTGTTTCCATTGTTTCCCCATCTATTTGCCATGAAGTGATGGAACTAGATGCCATGATCTTCGTTTTTTGAATGTTGAGTTTTAAGCCAGCTTTTTCACTCACCTCTTCCAAGGAGCAAGTGTCTTTTAATTTCATGGCTGCAGTCACCATCCTCAGTGATTTACTCAGAGTTGATATCCTTTAGGATTGACTGGTTTGATCACCTTACTGTTCAAGGGACTCTCCAGAGACTTCTCCAGTGAATTTACATGGACAAACTATTAAAATTAAGCAAAACACGAACGTTCTTCATTACGTTCTTCATTAAATACTGGTCCCCTGAAGCTTTGTTAGAAAATGACTGAGGACCCAGGTCTGGCTCAGGCTGGATCAAACAGAGTTTACCGGCAGAAACGCCGCTGTGATGATCAGCCAGCAGAGGGCGCTGCGTTGCTGGTGTGCGGGATGCGCTGAACAGTTCTCCACCTGCAAGGCAAGCACAGGTGATTAAGAGAGTGGGTCTTTGATGTGGCTCATAGAGCCCATCGCTAAGACTAGAGGGAACTGCTTTTTCTCTCTCCCCCCCTACCGCCCTCACCTCCACCCCGCCCCCCGCACACTCACACAAGCAGCTGAAATGATTGTGTTAGGAAGGCATGAATAGGGAAAAGCTTGCAGGGAAGATGACCCCTTGGGCTGTTGGCTCAGAAGAGAAGGATGTGGTTTGAGAAGAAAGATGTTCTAGGAATTTGGCAGAGGATGACAGGAAGCAAGGGAACTGAGGAAGAGCTCGATACTCTTCAGAATAAATGATTTCCATTTAAGGGGGAGAAACTTTACTCTTGTTTCTTCTGTGGTCTGAGTTACAGGGTGGAGGCTCCCATCCTGAAAGCCAGACTGCTCTTCTCAAAGGGACGGGTGGAAAAACCCCTTGTACCTGGGTTTCTGGGCTGATGTCTGCTCCTCATTAGGCTCGTGGAGTTCAGGTTAGAAATCCCTTCCTTTTATCCCTCACCAGGGGCCCAGAAGCTGCTGGCAGAAGAGAGTGACCATAGCAATCACTGTCGGAGACGAGTGTGAAGAGTGTTTTGTGCTGGGAGGTACTATGTGAATAACTTAGGTCTTCAGCCTGATTTCATGTTCTAATAAGCAGCTCCTTATATGCGACCATTCCTGAAATTAGCTTAAAACAGAAGAACCGATAGTCCCTTGACAGTTACATCTGGGTACTATTCTTATTTAAAATGTTTATTAATAAAGCAATACATGAAGGTAGTTAAAAGTTCAAATGCTGTAGAAGCTTAGCATGAAAATCAGTACCTCCCCTCATCTCTCCCATTCTACTTCACCAAAGGCAACCACTGTTTTTAATTTTTTTGGTGGTTTCCACCATGTTTCTAAACTAGAGTTAGAAGAGATCTCTCTGAACTCTCTTGTAGTTGGATATTTAACTCATTTGCTTTGGGATGAATTAGTGAAGTGTAGTGTATCATGCTCGTCTCTTTTCTAATGCAACTTACTTTTCCTGGGTTATTTTTCTACTGGAATTTTTTTTTAGCATATCAATTCTTATTTTTTCCATCAGAACATTATATATTTATATTTTGCAGCCTCTCACTGTACCTTATTTTTAAAGTGCTTTTATTTTTTCTTCCATCTGTACTGAGATATAACTGATGTGTAATACTGTTTAAGGTGAACTATTTTGACAACATAGTTTACATCTTTCTGTGTATTCCTTAATAATTATTGTGGATATAGACATTACTACTAATGTTTTTAACCTTCTACTAGCTTCATATATGGCTGATTTATTACCTTTATGGTGTACTTTCCTTTTGTTGCTGTTGTTCAGTCATGTCTGACTCTTTGTGACCCCATGGACTGCAGCACGCCAGACTTCCTTGTCCTTCACTCTCTCCTGGAGTTTGCTCAAATTCATGTCCATTGAGTCAGTGATGCCATCCAACCATTTCATCGTCTGTTGTCCCCTTCTCCTCCTGCCTTCAATCTTGCCCAGCATCAGGGTCTTTTCCAGTGAGTTGGCTCTTTGCACCAGGTGGCCAAAGTATCGGCACTTCAGCTTCATATTTGCCTTTACTAATAATTTTTTCTTTGGTGACTTTCATATTTCTAGTTGTGGCCTTTTCTGCTTAGAAAAGTTCCTTCTACAATTTTTTTTTTAAAGTTAGTTTGGTGCTGAACTCTCCTTGCTGTTGCTTGTCTGTAAAACTTCTGATTTCTCCATCAAATCCGAATTCAGCCTTGTTGGATTGAGTAGTCTTGGTTGTAGGTTTCATCCCTTGAAGTATATTGTGTCACTCCCTTCTGGCCTGCAGAGTTTCTGCTGAAAAGTCACCTGATCACCTTATGGGAGTTGCCTTGTATGTAACTTGTTGCCTTTCCTTTGCTGCTTTTGATATTCTCTTTAATTTTGCCTCATTGAAATTGCAGTCTTTCTTGGTGTGTTCTCTCTGGGTTGATCCTCTTTGGGACCGGGAAGCCACAGTCCCTCTGTAGATCCCTCTCAAATCACGGCTCATTTTCAGAAGGCATCTTAGAGGAGAGTAGATGTCTTTTTTTTTTTTTTGCCAGAAACAGAAAGGAGTCTATTTCAGGAGAAAAAAATGGACTTAGCTGATAATTTCATTCCTCAATTTTAAACACATGGCATTCTTTCCTACTATTTTAATGGCGCCTGAGTAGGCAGAAGTGTAACATGTGTGTGTCCATTTCACAGTTGGGTGTCAGAAGCCAGGTCCCCTTGAGACTGGGCCGTTGTTGCTCTTGAATCCACTCATGGAGACTTGACACCCCTCATGTCTCTGTGTTAAATCTCAGGCAGTCGCCTCCATAGGTGTTTTCACTTCTGGAAAGTCCAGGTGTATCCTTAGCTCATCCTGCGTGTAAGAAATTGCACAGAACCCAAAAGGAAATCTGTCACTAAAACTGAACATTTGGATTAAGTTTGGCAATTATGTGAAAAATTGACCAAAATAACCTAGAGTTTCAGGTGGCTCAGTGAAGAATCTGCCTACAATACAGGAGACGCAAGAAGCGCAGGTTTGATCCCTGGGTTGGGAAGATCCCCCGGAGGAGGGCATGGTAACCCACTCCAGTATTCTTGCCTGGAGAATCCCATGGAGAGAGGAGCCTGGCGGGCTGCAGTCCATGGGGCCACCAAGAGTTGGACGTGACTGAGTGCGTGCATGCACACACGTGCACACACACAAACACACACACAGTGATAAAGGACAGACAGACTTGCTTTACACCCGGCCTGAGTGAGGTTTGTGTGTGAGTCCTGCACCCTGATCCCACCTCTTCCTGGCCCCCAGGTAGGCGTCACTCGCTGATGGAGCTCCCAGACTCTGCCCACCGGGAAATGGCCTCTTGGGCTAGCCACCGTGCCCTCCCCTCGTGCCCTGCAGCACCACTGCCCCCTTGGACTGAGGGCAGAGACGCGCACGGTGGACTTGGATGCTTCTGTTTTTATAACTCAATTTCAGAGTCAGGTCACACCTTGTTTGACATCTAGGGCAGCCTTAATCCTTCCCTTCTGAGAGGGCTTGTTGCCCTGGGTTTGGAAAGAATATACTGAATTCTGAGCAAAGGGCCACCAAGGGTGTTGTAATTCAGTGGACTGACCCGTATTGCTTTCTTTCTATGGCCCAGTGATAGGATCAGGCCTCAACTGTGACCGCTTCTGTGCTTATCTGCCTTCAAGACAGATAGTTTTATAAGTATCTGGTGTTTTTTTTTTTTTTTACTGAAGATGAGAATTCTCATGGAAAAGGATCCTTGGAGATTTGTGATGCAAAATTGAATGAGTCTCAGAACTCCTTTCCATTTGATTTTACATCATAAAGTTCACACGTTTTCTTCTAAAGCAGATGCATCTAACCTCCTCTTACATGGTGCTGCGTTTAAAGATGCTAGCCATCAGTATCTAACGTCCGACCTTTGAGAATGCTTACCTAAGAGTTTTCTGCACTGAAAGATTTGCTTGGCAGCAAGTACCGTGCTCAAGATGCTATCTTCTCTCTGTTATCTTCTTCTCAGCCCATGTTTCTACGCAAAATAAATTGCTTTATGGCCAAAGCCATTCATTGAATAATGTATTGAGTAAAGAAAACCAAATTAGGAATGTGAAAGGAACAAGACTCTCATGCTGTTTAATAGGAATTATGAAGGTATCTAATTTTCAAAAGTATATTTATAAGCTGATTAAAATTCAGCCCATTTTTCTCACTGGATGTGTGTTATAAAGATTAGGCTGATCTTTCCGCTGGCATGATCTATAATAAAGGCTGTAAATAATCATAGCACTAATAGTGCTGCTGGTCTCATGACTGCATTCTGGTCCAGGCCATGAGGCCAGGCAGTATTTAGTACTTGTGTCCCAGCTATAGACCAAAAAACCAGAGAAGTGTTGAAAATAAGCATGTCAACATTTTGAAATGAGTTTATTAACCTCTGATGTGCAACTGGTAAAATTTTAGTAATTTAGTAAAATGAGGTAAAACTTTCTAGTGAGATGGTCTTATATTCATGTGGATGGGCACTGGTGATTAAGAGGGATTTTTGCATTTGAGATTTCCAGAATATAATTTGGGAGGGGTGGTTGACAACACATCAGGAGTCCCAGCCAGGGGAGAGGACGGTGGGCTTGGCCGTACATTGGCATGTCCTCCTGGGTGAGTCCTAGGTGTGTGGTGAGGCCAGGTGTCAATGAGAGTGGCAGGGGGGCTCCTGGGGGCTTTGCATAGAGTGGTCTGGGTTAGAGAATAGTGGACACTTAAGGGGTAAATTCATGGGGTCGCAGAGTCGGACACGCCTGAGCGACTGAACTGAACTGAACTGAAGGGGTAAATAGGGCTTTCCTGATAGCTCAGCTGGTAAAGAATCCGCCTACAATGCAGGAGACCCTGGTTTGATTCCTGGGTTGGGAGATCTGCTGGAGAAGGGACAGGCTACCCACTCCAGTATTATTGGGTTTTCCTGGTGGCTCATCTGGTAAAGAATCTGCCTGCAATATGGGAGACCGGGGTTCGATCCCTGGGTAGGGAAGATCCCCTGGAGAAGGGAACGGCTACCCACTCCGGTATTCTGGCCTGGAGCATCCCATAGACCATTCCATGGAATAAATGAATGAAGCTGAAATAAATGGAATAAATGAATGAAGGGGTAAATGAAGGAAGCTGTTTATGAGGACATGAATGACTGTCTGAGGACATGTCTTCTTCCTCCGGTAATTTGGAACTTCTTTCTCATTGAGTTTGTGAGAGCAGAAAGGTGGAAGGTCTCCTGCAGGCAGCTGGGGAGAGTGGAGGGTACCAGAACAGGGTGTTAGAGCCCCTGGCCAGCTCAAAGGGGTGAAGGGGTTTAAACGGGCTCCTGCTCTTCCAGTAAACATCGAACAGTTCGGGTACCTTAGGCTCATGCAAGAAATTTATTTGTGTGGGGCCAGAGAAGGAAAACAGCCCAGTGTGCATTTACTGTTCACACATAGAGTATAAGCTAGTTTGGTTCTTGGGTTTCTGGAGGCTTGTTATCCGGGGAAGTTACACTTTGAGCAGCTGTTGAATTTTTAGATTTGCCTTTGGAAATCAACTTGAATTTTTCTCCCAGCTGAAAATTCGCACTCAGACATCATTTCAGGGTTGGTCCTGGGGCTGCCTTCTGGAGGTCAGATTCTGTAAGTGCTTGTGACTTGTGGTGGGTGGGGAGCCCCCGACCCACATTTCTCCAGGCCCTATTTTCTGATGGGTTGTTTCCCCCACTTGCCAGATTGTGAGAGTTTCCACAAGGCATGTGTCCACCGCACATGTAGCCAAGTTCCTGCCCCACTGAGTCAGGTCCCCAGAGAGGCCTTTGGTCACAGGTCACCTTCTCAGCGACATGGTGCCTTATCAGCACTGAAAACAACCTCTTCCCCCGCCCTCCATCCCTGGTCTGTTTTCCTCCATGGTATTCATCACCATCTATCCTGCCATGCATTGGATTTTAAATCTCACTCTTCTCTAGAATGTAATTCCCTTGAGACTATGCTTTTGTGACCCTCCGGTTTCCCACAGTGCCCGGCCCAGTGCCTGGAACATGGATGGGGCTTGGGACATACCTGTGGATGGAGGGATGGATGGGTGGATTTTTGTCAAGCCCCTGGTCGTTCTCCATGTCACCCGATTTCAGGAGACACTGGTTTGTCAGGTGTTCAGATGGACTGAACCACAGGGTCCGGTTCTGTTTCCTCCTGGGCATCTCTCCCCGTGCCCCAGGCCCTGCAGACGCGCTCAGTGCCTGAGATTCGCTGGGAGCCGGGGCCGGGCCAGGCTCTCAGGCGTGCTGCCGCCCGAAGACTGAGGAGGGACGTGGTGGGGTCGGTGAGCTCACCCAGTGGACAGACTCTTCTGCTGGGAAGCTCTTCCTTCCCCCGGGTCATCCTGTACGTGTTCTTCTCCTGGGGCAGTGATGGTAAAGATCTCCCATCCCGTTACATCATGGAATGTTCAGCGGGCCTGAACTCAGGTGTGAGATTTGAATACATCTACCTCCTCAGGGGTAGCTGCCACGCAAACTGTGGTCCACAGACCAGCAGCTCTGGTCTCACCTGGGAACTTGTTAGAAATGCAAAATCGGAGACCCAGGTCAGACCCACTGAATCAGGAAGTTAGTCGCTCAGTCATGTCTGACTCTCTGTGGCCCCACGGACTGTAGCCCACCAGGCTCCTCTGTCCATGGAATTCTCCAGGCAAGAATACTGACGTGGGCTGCCATACCCTTCTCCAGTGGCTCTTCCTGACCCAGGGATGGAACCTGTGTGTCCTGCTTTGCAGGCAGATTCTCAACCGTCTGAGCCACGGGGAAGCCCCACTAAATCAGGATATGCATGCGATGGTTAATCTTCCATGTCATTTTGGCTGGGCCACGGCGCCTGGATATCTGGCCAAACATGTCTCTAGATGTTTCTTTCAAGGTGCCTTTTGGATGAGGTTTGCATTTAAATTGATGGGCTTTGAATAAAGCAGATTACCCACAGTAATGTAGGTGGGCCTTGTCAGATCAGCTGACAGCATTAATGAACCAAGAGTCACCTCACTGAGGAAGAAGGAATTCTGCCAGCAGGTGGTCTACAGACTTGAATCGCTACATCAGATCTTCCCTCAGGCCTCCAGCTCTCCAAAGCCTGTCCTTCTGGGTTCTTACCGAGGCTTCATTGCAAACACACAGTTGAGTGAATCACTGAATCATTGGCTGTTGGTGATTGAAATCAATCTCCAGCCCCTCGTCTCTCTTAGGAGGGGGCAGGACTGAAATTTCCAACCCTCCGATCATGTGGTTGGTTCCTCTGGCAACCAGCCAGCATTCTAGGGGCTTTCCAT
This sequence comes from Cephalophus harveyi, assembly GCA_006410635.1. Classification (NCBI taxonomy): domain Eukaryota; kingdom Metazoa; phylum Chordata; class Mammalia; order Artiodactyla; family Bovidae; genus Cephalophus; species Cephalophus harveyi. The sequence continues at coordinate 67,919 of SJYT01004722.1, read as the reverse complement.
GAATCACCTCATTGAGGTGACAAAAGATACCTTTATCTCTCTCTCAACACTGTGGCAGTCCCCAGGGTTTTGGGAGCTCTGTGCCAGAACCTGGGATGAAGACCAAATATATGTTTCTTGTGATGAAGCACAATATCATGGCACCTTACGCAGAAGAAGGCTAAAGATAACTCAAGGATGCCGGTAATCACCATATAATGAATCCCCAGGCTATCGTTGTCGTTCTTGCCTGAGGCTGTGGCCACAGCTGGTCCCCGCGCCGCTTCTCAGCTCCATCGGGTGGCCTCTGGCTGCTGTGCTGCTTGAGCTGTCTGTTTTCACGTTTCCTTCTGCCCTCCCAGGTCTGGTCACTCTGAGGTCTTTCGGGAGTACCTGTGCTTCGGGTGGCCTATCTTCTGAGCCCTTGGCTCTTCTGTCTGGTGCTTCTAACTGAGGTGTATTTTCAGCTCAATTCAGTCGTGTCTGACTCTTTGTGACCCCATGGACTGCAGCACGCAGGCTTCCCTGTCCAGCACCAACTCCTGGAACTTGCTCAGACTCATGTCCATCAAGTCGGTGATGCCACCCAACCATCTTATCCTCTGTTGTTCCCTTCTCCTCCTGCCTTCAATCTTTCCCCGCATCAGGATCTTTTCTAATGAGTCAGTTCTTCGCATCAGGTGGCCAAAGTATTGGAGTTTCAGCTTTAGCATCAGTGTATTTTAAACCTAGAAAATCTCTCGAGACTGTAGCTCAGATAAGAGTTGGCTTCAGAAGGTGAGCTAGGACCCAGGCATTTACTTTTATGGATGAGCCTTTGAGCAGCTAAAGGAGGCATGGTTCATTTTATCCCTCAGATCTCCAGTTCAGGCCTTTTCATTATTTCACGGTTCATTGATTATCTGCTATGTGCCAGGAATATATGAAGTCGAAGTTGTTAAAAAAAATTCAAGTGAGTAAATTTTAAAGATCATATTGGCTTTATTCAATGATTCATAAGTTGGGCAGCGTTCCATTGAGCAGATGGAAAGGAGCTCTGAAGAGCTGGGCAAAGTGGAAGACTTTTATAAGCAGATAGGAGCAGGCAAAGAGGCTGCTAGCAAAGAATAAGGTGTTGGGGACAAGGTCACCCTCCTTTGGGGGGACAGCATGGGGGTCTGTCAGGCAGATTACCTCCCGAGTGCTCAGCAGGTGATTCCAGACTGGTTGAGAATACATTCCTGAGAGAGGCTGAAACTCATCTGTTAGATCTGGTGTTGAGTCTTGGTTTGGAGATGTGGGCTGAGTGCAAGTGACTCCATTTTGGGTTTGTTATTTCTTTTTTTTTCATAAAGTAAATCTTATTATTCCCAGAGTCTATTCTGGGAGTAGGTAAATATAATACAAAGCAGAGACTATGAAACGGAGGTGTAAACACCACACTGTTACTTGGGGGAGGAGCCTTCGAATTGGACCAGACTTCATGGGAGGGTAAGATGGGTAGGACTGTTTAGTCCTGGAGACACCTCATGGAAGCACAGCACATTGGCCATGGAAGCAGGAATGTGGATGAACGTGTCTGAGTGAAGGGTGTGTGGAAGTGGGGTAAAGTGTCTGTGGTGAGTGCCCAGAGAGGTACATTAAACAGCCAACCATGCACCTGTTACCATGCTTGGCAGAGTTGACTTTCTACATCGAATCAGCAACTGTGTGATGAGAATTCTAGTGCATTACCAATCCCAGGGTGATAATTCTCCCTTGACTGTGAGTTTCTCAGCTGATGCTTCACCTCTCTGTGTTCATATCTTACTGCGTTGGGAACGTGTGCCTCTTTCTGTTTTGTGATCTTTGACACATGTCTTTATCTTTAAAAACATCATTTGCACGCTCACTCTGTTCACAGCCCGAGGCTCCCAGAAGGTGGGTTCATGTACCTGCTTACACTGTGTGGAAATAACCAAACACACATCCATTAAAGTTTGAAAGCCAAGATCACATTAGAAGATTTTCTTAGGAAAGGTGTCTTCTGACACGATGAAGCTTCATAGGAGCGGGCCAGCCCAGCAATGTTCTTATCCTGAGTTTTGAAATATTTTGTTCTTACAGTGACTCGTGTTATTTTGGAATCTTTGTTTTCATTGTTTAGAATTTCTGTCTATACCTGATAGCAGTGTTGTCCCTTGCCCTCACAGTACGGCCAAGTACAGCGTGGTGACGTTTCTACCTCGATTCTTGTACGAGCAGATCAGGAGAGCTGCCAATGCCTTCTTCCTCTTCATTGCCTTATTACAGGTGAGGTTTATATAAAATTCATAGCTTTAATTGCATGCAAAATAAGCTCTTGTTGAAGGCCACTTAACTGAGAAAGTGTTGTCATACTTGATGAAGTTTGCTTCCTTCATCCAGTCACTGTTTGCATGAATGCAATATTTGCACAAAGGTAGAGTTCTTTAGGTGTTTGCTCAAGGGAATTGGAGTTGTGAAAAGAGGCATTGAAACATGATTGTGTATTTGGAACAAAAACACTTTAACCCTGTTTTTGTTCCAAATACAGAGATGGTGGGTAAAATTTTAAAGACATGCAACACACTTAGCTAGTTTTTAAAATAAGGTAATCGCTTTGCAACAGAAATGGAATAGAACTACAGAAGAGTGAGGAGTGAGTACTGTATTTTCTTTTTCATGGAGGGGATTTTAATGTACCCAGTCCCTACTTTTGGTCTCTTTATCTTACAGCAAATTCCAGATGTATCTCCAACAGGAAGATACACCACCCTGGTGCCATTGATCATTATTTTAACAATCGCAGGCATCAAAGAGATTGTAGAAGATTTTGTAAGTTTTTGCTTTTGGATAATAACAACCTTGTATTGACTGTAACTTACAACTTATTTGTTGCTTTGGAGTCTTTAAGACAGAAAAACCGGTCTGTAGGCTAACCAGCCTCTCAAGGCTTGTGATGGTATTTGGGGGAGAAAATGTGCACACACAATGTCAGAAATACCCCTACACTGAGACAGAAGTAGTTCAGTCTGTGTTTACCGATGTCACGTTGTCTGGAGTAGCAGCACTGAGGTTATTTTTACAAGACTCTTCTCCCTCTCATCCTTGTCTCAGTGTCTCCAGGTTCATTGGCCCATACTCTCCTCTGTTTTCTGTCTTCTTTTCAGGTTCTCTCTTCTCCCCTTCCTCTCTGTCTGTCTCCTCCTCTCTCTCATACATGCATACATTTTTCTGGAAATAGATAAATGAATAAATGCAATGTAAATCAAAGCCAAGGTACTTTATCCATAAATTTCTTTATCAATAAAATGAACTCAGTTGTTTGTTGGTAATCATGTAGAATAATTCTTTTTGTTCAATCTACAACAATCTAGGAGTAAAAGTTTTATACTTCAAAGTGCTTATTCCTTGCGATAGCCAAAATATAAGCATTTAATTCTCATCTGTTGTTACTGTGTTAGCCTCTGAATTTAGTGAGTGACCTTGACCATCGAACTGAATTTGAGGACATTAGTGTTCCTGCCAATTGCCTTCTTTGTCCTGTTTTTGCCCAGTCTTATTGTTCACTGTTTCAGTCGTTCATTTGGAACTTTTGAAACTAATATCCTTTTTTCTTTCTGTAACAGAAGCGACATAAGGCAGACAATGCAGTTAACAAAAAGAAAACCATAGGTAAGATTCCAGGTGACTCACTTTTTCTGCTAGAAAACTTAAGAACAAGACTTGTATTTAAGGAATTTTAAATTGATAGTTAATGGTGTTGAGAGAAATTGAGGGAAGTAATCTATAAAATACATTAAAAATAGCAAAATGACAGACAAGTCCAACAGAAGGTGAGTCCTGGTAGTTAAGATTTGAACAGGATTTGTAGGATTTAAGAAAAGATGGTAGTTTTCAGGAGCGAGACATACTTTATGTCCGTAAAAAGTCAAAGCATTCATACTCTGGCTTTGCAATTGCTCCCTACCTCTGAAAACTTATTCTAGCATTTCTAGAACAGTAGCTCTGTGTTATTAGGGGGTGCATATGTGTTTTGGTAAAATCTTGTAGCAGCACAGTGATGTCCTTTACTTCATATGGGCTAAATATGCATAGATGTAACTTCCTTGCATACACATGTATTTGTGTGTGTGCATTGCTATATATATTGTATGTAAGTATCTTTGGTGGGGCTCTGTTTCGGGGAGTGGTGCTGTTACACCTTTATGTCTAAGGACATGGTGTATTGGAATTAATCAGTGGAATTTTCAAAGGAGCCTTTTGGAGTTTGGAAAGCTGGTCTTATTCTGATTATCATCAGTATTAACCAATACATTGTTTTGTTTTTCTTTGTCAGTGTTAAGGAATGGTATGTGGCAAACCATTGTGTGGAAAGAGGTAAAGACTGATTTTATTTTTTAAATTTATGTATTTTAATTGGAGGATAGTTACAATATTGTGATGGCAGATATGCCAGAAAGTACTGCCTTGGAGACTTGTAATTAACTGTTACTGTAGATTTTGGAATCCAGTTTGTGTTAAGACACAAGCCATGTCCATTTCAGGTAAGTGTGGCAGTGTGGTTTTCCCCTGAGACTTCCCTAGAACGGGCGTGTGTAGCCTTTGTTCCTGGCTCTTCTAGGTGTTCTCTCATGTCGGCTCAGAGCTGGTAAATTCATTGCTCTTGATGGATGGTTCTGAAAATTCACAGCATTTTCTAGTTCCTAAACCCAGTTCAAGAAACATTTTCCTCTGGTCTTCTGTTGCTACCTTAGTGTCAGTTCAATTTTTTTAAGATTTTTTTTTTTAAACTTTTGAGATTCTCACTTCTGACATTTTTGGTGGAAAGGGTTTGGGTCTGATTAGCACTAAATCTGAAGTGATGGAGTCGGGTTTTGGAATCATCTTGTGTTGGTCCTGAGGCTGAGAGTTGTTGATGCTTTTAGCTTTACAAGAGCAAGAAGGCTTTGCATCCACACGCCTGGAGGTTGGGGTTGGCAGGGCTTGAGAACGGCCTGGTGATTCGGTTGTTGCTAGTGATAAATTGAAGACTGAGAAAGGATCTGCTGTGCCATCTGGGTGTTTCATGTCTACTAAAGTTGGCTTTTTCAGGGAGTGTCTGTTGTGACTGGAGCTTAACGGTAACAAGATGTTCTTGGAGTGTGACTCATGATTCCAAGATGACTATCTTCATTTCAGAAGAAGACTGTGTTTTAGAAGGGTGACTTATAATAGTTTCTCTTGCTAAGCATTTAATAAGCAATGTTTCAAAATGTCTCTATAACCTTGTGAGTCTCCAGGATGCCCGAGATGTGGTAATGCAGACTTCATTGTAGTTCTTTTCTTTTAACTCTGTTACTGGCTTACATTAAGCCCCTGGTAATGGCACCCCACTCCAGTACTCTTGCCTGGAAAATCCCATGGACGGAGGAGCCTGGTAGGCTGCAGTCTATGGGGTCGCTAAGAGTCGGACACAACTGAGCGACTTCACTTTCACTTTTCACTTTCATGCATTGGAGAAGGAAATGGCAACCCACTCCAGTGTTCTTGCCTCGAGAATCCCAGGGACGGGGGAGCCTGGTGAGCTGCCTTCTGTGGGGTCGCACAGAGTCGGACACAATTGAAGCGACTTAGCAGCAGCAGCAGCAGTTACAATGTAGCACCTTAATCTGATAGACACCCAGAGGTCCTGTATTGTCAATACTGACTGATCTCACTTGGATCTTATTTGGAAGTGGGATGGCCCTCGGTCAAGTGGTTGGAAATTCTTGCCTCTGCAGAGGGTGGCAATGCTCCCAGTACTAGAGAAACTTGAAAACCTCCCAGACACTGAGGAATGGCTTTTCTCTCCCTAAAGTCCCTGCTGCCACTCCCTGCCCCCTCCCCGGTAAGGCAGTCATCCTGGCCAGAGTGGAGAATTATTTGAATTTGGGATCTCCGACACTACTTGAAATTGGAGTGATGAGCTCAGAATTTTGGATCTAGGAGCAGATGGATTCAGATTCCTCAATCTCGTTCCTATTTCCCACACACATTTGCTGAGAGAGGAGAAAAAAACAAAACAAAACAAATTCCTGTTATATGCTTTGCCACATGCATTTTTATTTCAGTTAAAAATGCATTGTGCTTATTTAATTGGATCTCTTAGCATGGACCAGACTTCCCAGGTGGTGCTAGTGGTAAAGAACCTGCCTGTCAATGCAGGTTAGATGTAACAGACTGGGTTTGATCCCTGGGTAGGGAAGATCCCCTGGAGGAGGGCATGCAACCCACTCAGTATTCTTACCTGGAGAATCCCATGGACAGAGGAGCCTGGCAGGCTGCAATCCATGGGGTTGCACAGAGTCAAATATGACTGAAGCAACTTAGCATGAAGCATGAAGAGCATGGTCCAGAGGCAGTCTTAGGAGCTGAAATGCAGATAAGAATTACGCCTAGCACCTACCCTTGGAGGGGTTTTAAGGAGTCAGGCTTCAGCTACCACCCCAGTTGCCTGGCAGGCTGGTCCAGTGATGTGCTGAGCTCCTTTCTCAGACCCTTTGATCCAGCAACTCCAGGCTGGGGCCTCAGAATTTGCATTTTTAAGAGTTCCTCGGTGAGGTTGATGCTGTTGGTCCGGGAAACCCACTCCAGAACCACAGGTGTAGTGGATGTTTTGAGCAGGTAAACAGGATGCTGTATGGACACTGAGCCCTGGGGTGGGGCCTGCTTCAGATGTCCGGGGCCATCAGGGAGGGATACCTGGTCTGGACCCACTGGTTCAGGTCAGGAAAGGCTTGCTTCACAGATGTTGCAGTGAAGAGCTGCTGCTGCTGCTGCTGCTAAGTCGCTTAAGCCATGTCCGACTCTGTGCGACCCCATAGATGGCAGCCCACCAGGCTCCCCCGTCCCTGGGATTCTCCAGGCAAGAACACTGGAATGGGTTGCCATTTCCTTCTCCAGTGCATGAAAGTGAAGTCGCTCATTCGTGTCCGACTGTTAGCGACCCCATGGACTGCAGCCCACCAGGCTCCTCAGTCCATGAGATTTTCCAGGCAAGAGTACTGGAGTGGGATACCATTGCTTTCTCCAGCAGTGAAGAGCTAACTGGGCAAAATTAGAGGTGGATGGAGAGCCAGTGCATCCACAGAGCTGCTCAGTGAGGCTGAGAAGGTGTGAGAGGACAGGTATGAGAGGTTGGGGTGATGTGCGGGGCGAGGGGGTCAGGCCCGGGGAGCTGGCTGCCTCTCAGGTCTGCAAGCACTGCGACTCGAGCCTGAGACTTGGAAGCTGGAGTCGGCTGTCCTGGTTCTTCAGCTGCAGCAGCAGCTTCAGGGGCGTCTCCGTGACCCTGGCTCTTTTTTCCTCTGCGCTTATTCAGAACTATGAGCAGCCCTGTGAGGCAAGAGGGGATTCAGGGACCGATGGGGGGCTCTTTTCCTCCTTAAGAAACCTTCCTCTAGGTAGTCTTACGCACGTAAGGGACAACCGCACATAAGAACACAAGATAGAAAACTATTTTCAAATGAAATTCCAAGTAGTTTCTCATATATAAGAAACTTTTTAGTGCTTTTTTAAATCTAAGAAGCATTCCTACCCCATTAGCAAAGATAAAGGAAAGCCATAATTTCCCTGTCCTCCCACTTTGAACTAAAAAAAAAAACAAAAAACCATGGCCTTTTTTCTTTTGAAAACATGAATAATTTTCCTTTCTAGTTTTTGCCTTAACTAATTGCTTCTGATTTTCTTCTGTGTAATTAAACAATTCACATAAAATGTTTTTACATTAAGAAAACGTTTTCAGTTTTCGTAAGTACTTCTGCTTGTGCTGGTTGTCGAAATAGGTATGTGTCGTCTTTGACTTCATTACGGGATCTCCTTTAATTATTTGCCTTTCTTTCGCCTTTAAATTGGATATGAACGTCAAATGTTTACATGCACGGGGAAGGGGTACCCCTGGGGAAGGGGGATTGATCCAGGCAGGCTCTGGATCTGTGCACTTGGCCACTCGCCCTGCTGTCCACAGCCGTGGGGATGGACATGCGTGTGTTTGTAAGTGGATGAGTAGCTGTGGGAAAGTGAGACCTTGATCATTGTGACTCATCTCTCTTCTGCTCCTGCGTTCAGCATCATTGTAAAAAGGCAGTATTACCATTCGTCTGTATTGAAATGTTCTTATTCTTGTCGAGGAAGAGAATTTGAGCTTCTCTGCCTTGAACATCATGGCACAGTTACCCAGTAATTTTTCCTCCAGATGTCTAACCACTTTGCGCTTTCTTGTCTCTCACGTGTCTGTGTCCTTGTCCCCGGGTTCTAGGTGGCCGTGGGAGACATCGTCAAAGTTGTCAACGGGCAGTACCTTCCAGCAGACGTGGTCCTGCTCTCCTCCAGGTCAGGTGGGCTCATGGGCACGGCTTTGAAGTCGGTGTTGAGAACAGTAGAGTGTCACCTGGTGCCTGGAGAGGACTCCGGTCACCTTCTGTCCATCTCCGGGTCACCACCCCCTCCCACTCTCCTCCTCTTTCACTCCTTTGCGTTGTCCTGCCTTCACCTTGTACTTTTTCCTGAACTTTTCTGTTTTTTGATTCGTTTTCATCTCATGGCTCTTCTGGGCTATCCCTCATTGGTAGGGAAACATTTCAGAGCAGTGGAGTGATGTGTTGAGTAGCATCAAGGTCAGAGTCTCTGAAACTTGAGGCCCAGCTCTGATGGAGGGTCTAGCCCAGCAGCCTTCCCCAGACTCCAGGCCTCCGTTCACTAAAGGTTCAGAGACCACAGGCATTTCTCAGTGTCCATGTGACTTGCAGATGGCCCATATTTTGCCCCCTTTCTGTCCAAGCATCGTTGCCTTGTTTTCTAGATAATTTGTGTCACTGAGGTGTCATCACCAAGGGGCATAAATGATAGACATCTCAGTCCTTGAGTTTCTCCTGGATGACACAAAAACATCTATCAGAGAAGAAAAGCCCAAATCAGGATAAGAATACACTTGAACTTGAGCTCAAGGTTAAACTAGATGCTGTACCGATGTGCTACTGGGAATCAGCTGTCACACTGGGTGTGTATAATTTGAGCACAGACAGACTTTCTTTTATGGGACCGGATCACTCATTTTGTCAGATTTTAAGCCTTAGCATGAATTTTCTCCTTGAGATAAGCAGCTTAATAAAAGCACCCCAGGCCTGTAGAGCGGGAAAAGCACTGTATACGCTGGGGCAGGGCTCATGTTTGTCCCTAATGATCAGTAACCAAGAAACTCAGAAATAGTAAAACGTTGATCACTTGATAGTATGGGTTATGAGGATTGGATGTGACCCTCAGAAAGCCTGGTTTGAAGGAAGCATGTCTGAGCAGACATCACGTCACCCCTGTGCTTGCTGGTGTTTGTGCCAAGCCACCTGCTGAGCACGTTAGCCCATCTAATCTTCCCAGCAACCCTAGACATCCCTACTTGGTCCATGAGAAATCATGGGATGCAGAGAGATGGGACAGCTGACTGGGGTCACACCCCCAGGAAGGGCAGCGCCAGGAGACCGTACTTGGCTGCTGGTCGTAGAATCTGTTCTCTTAACCCCGAACTCTGCTGCCCAGATCTGAATATCTGAACTCGGGGTGTAGTCTCTGCCATGCTTACGTTTCTTCTTTGAATTCTCTGTCCTTGAAATTAGGTGTTTTGATTAAAAAGTTGCCTGTAGACATAGTAAAAACTGTAGAAAGAAAAGGCCTGCAATCCCCCGCCTTGGTTTCTCAGCTCCTCCGGCCGCGATCTCGTTCAGAAACCACGTGTGCGGCTTTTGTGGGTGGGCAGCGCTTATGGTCAAGGGCAAGCCGGCCTCTGACTTTCAGGGTCCCTGAGCCCACTGGGCCGGTCTTAGCTGGGACATCTTGTATACTTCGCATCATGCGCCTGTTCCCTTCTGTTCATCCTCTGTTACTTCTGTCCACGAGAGGTCAGGTGCCGTTGTGTGCGGCCCTTGTGGGCAGATCACTGGACTAGAGTGTCCGTCTGTCTGCCCGGTCAGTCACCGCTCCTGCGGTGGTCGATTCTGACACCCCTGTGAGGGTCCGCCTGCAGAGTTTCCGTGGTGGAGGCTCTGTCAGCCGTGATGTGCTGGAGTGAACCTCACTCAACTTGGCCGTTTTGTTTTCTCTCTCCTTAGTGAACCTCAGGCAATGTGTTACGTTGAAACAGCCAATCTGGACGGGGAGACGAACCTTAAAATACGTCAGGTAACGTGGCCCTTTACCACTTGCATCGACCCGGAGCCCAGGTTGTAAAGATGCTTCTTACAGGTTAACCGTCGGTGCTGTTCCCAGAGGGAACAAAACGTTCTGTCACAGAAGGTTATGCCTTCACCCTGATAGGATCCGTGGGAAGAGCACGGTTAGGAGAGGGACTCCTTGGGAGTGATGACAGAACTAGAGAAAGTGGGCTTCATTAGAGCGCATGCAGGGAGCCATGTCTTGGGTTATATCTTACTGGACTCTCCACCTGTTCGGGTGGCTGGAAAGGGATCCTGGGAGAGGCAGTGGGCAGCACGTGCAGTGGACAGAGGACCCAGATGGGCTCTGGGTGCCTCACTGGACTTTGTTGTTTTCATGGAGATTCTAATTCTAGAGAGTAGTATATTAGATTTCCAGTGTACAAAATGTCCATGCCTTAAATAAAGCTATTCTTACCATCTATTTTAATTCTTGAATGGAGATTAGTCTTTACTAGAAAAGTTTTAAGTTTCAATGAACAATGATTCATTTTGACACTTCAGTTTTCTGCGGTACCAAGTGGAATTTGATGATTCTGTCCACATATTTTTCATTTCTGTGTTAGGTATTTGGCTTAGACATTTTATTTTTCTCTTTAGAGAAGAGTTACAGGGCATTACACATCACAGTGTAAAGGGGTCCTTTATGCTGCGTTTATGGTCGTGTCAGGATACCGCTAATGAAGGATGCTTTCTGTAAGGTGTTTTGGTGTGCTAATTATCATACGGAAGCTCCAATACTTGGCCACCTGATGCGAAAAGCTGACTCAGTGGAAAAGACCTTGATGCTGGGAAAGATTGAAGGCAGGAAGAAAAGGGGACGACAGAGGATAAGATGGTTGGATAGCATCACCGATCAATGGACATGAGTTTGAGCAAACTCTGGGAGACAGTGAAGGACAGGGAAGCCTGGTGTGCTGCCGTCTATGGGATCTCAAAGAGTTGGACAGGACTTAGTGACTGAACAACAACAAATTATGACTTTAGTATGAATGTGTCAGTATAGTAGTAGAGTCTTGACTTTCTGCTTTGTTGAATTTTTTTGAACGTTTTCTGTTTGGTTGCTGTGGCCAAAGCCACCTATGATCCATCCTAAGGGGTTGATAACGTTTGAGGATCCCCCTCCCCCAAAACTATTCCATTTTAGTTGATTCAGTCTTCCCTTTGGATTAACAGTAGGGGTGCTGAGTGTCGTTCCTAAGCCTGGAAGGTTGTGTTCAGTTTCCTCTTGGGGTTGAACGTTTTAGGGTTTGAGTCACACTGCGGACATGCAGACGAGGGAGGTGCTGATGAAGTTGTCTGGGACCATAGAGTGCGAAGGGCCCAATCGCCACCTCTACGACTTCACCGGGAACTTGAACTTGGATGGGAAAAGGTACCACTTCCTCTTGTCTTAGTGGTTTTTATTTTAATCTTTAATGTGACTTAAGAATTATATATAAGAGCTTTGGGAAATATCAGTTTGTCTTCTGGTTTCCTAATGTTTTAAAACAGATTTCTCCATGTTGAGGTTTTTTTGAAACACCATTTTAAATCAATTTAAGCCTTCCCTGATATTTAAGGAAAGACCTGATTTTTGGCAAGGAAATGTCACAAAGGTCTGAAATGAGGTTCACAAAACTCACATGGTGTGTCTATCTGTGTGTATTACCCATCAGGTAAAAGACTAGTTGGTTTGGAGTGCATGCAATTGTGCAGAAAAGCAAAAGAGAGGTGTCTGAAGTGTATACAGGCTAACAGTTATTAGAGAAACATCCTTTTTATTTATCTTTTTGCTTGCTTCTAAGTAGCCTGTGCTTTTAGCAAGTTAAATGAAAGGAACAACTATCCTCCCATTAGAATGTTCACGGCCCTGTTGTCTGTATTCTGTCATCCTTGTCCTCTTGCATTTGTTTGATCATTTGAGTCATTTTTTGTCATTATGTGGGGGTGCGGTGGCTCTCTTCTGCTCATCTTTCATCACCATGCCTCTTACTAGCGCTCCCCACCTTCACATTTGAACAGACCCAAAGAGAAGGACCCAGTCATAGGAATCAACCTAAGATAACTCTGACAGCTCTTAAGGGTGATAGCTTTCTTGGTCTCATGCAGTCTGCAGAGCAGTTCTGTAGACTATCTTAAAATTTCTAAATTCTCACTCAGGCTTTTATTTAATGAAGTCATCTTTAACAGACCTGATATTATAGCTTTGGTGTTTTTTTTTCCCCTATAATCCATAAACTAACTTTCCCAAATGAATAAACTTCTGATTATCTTAGCAAGTTCCTTTTTGGATATTGAGTTTCCTAATAGAGTTATATGGAGAAGGCAATGGCACCCCAGTCCAGTACTCTTGCCTGGAAAATCCCATGGATGGAGGAGCCTGGTGGGCTGCAGTCCATGGGGTCGTGAAGAGTCGGACTCGACTGAGCGACTTCCCTTTCACTTTTCACTTTCATGCATTGGAGAAGGAAATGGCAACCCACTCCAGTGTTCTTGCCTGGAGAATCCCAGGGACGGGGGAGCCTGGTGGGCTGCTGTCTCTGGGGTCACACAGAGTCGGACACGACTGAAGCGACTTAGCAGCAGCAGCAATAGAGTTATAAGAGACAGTATTTCCTTTTAATGTTTTAAAGGAAAAAAAAAAAGAAACCTTTTCTGTGTTGATGAATGGATGAGTCAGCCTTTCTGTGTGGGTCTCTTTTGGGGTAGATTAAGCCAGTGGTAACCTTTATGGCCCTCGTGTCCCAGTGAAATAGTCCGAATTTGACTAAAGCAAACACTTCATTTATTGTGGGTTTTTGTTTAAGGGGAAAGCTCATGCTCATTTTTTTTGAACTCTCATTGGATATAAATATTGTTTCTTGTTTTTAGCCCCGTTGCCCTTGGGCCGGACCAGATCTTATTGAGAGGCACACAGCTTAGAAACACTCAGTGGGGCTTCGGCATAGTTGTCTACACTGGACATGACACCAAGCTCATGCAGGTAAAACATTTCTGTGCTGAGAAACAATGCCGATTGTAGTCTTTTTTTCCTGTTGCTTTTTTTTTTTTTTTTTTATGGAGTAGAGGGTAGAAAATGCATATGTTGCATTTAAGAGGCTCGAGTTTTGTCTGTGAACCTAAATTTGGAAAGGAGGCCCCTTTATTTTGGTTCCCAGGTGGTTTTTCCTGGTTTTCTTTTATTGTATCAGGTATTTGTTACCTCTTGCCTGAAATATCCACCGTCTTTATTTTCTGGATCTAATGGGACAATCAGTCCTCACCTGTTTTGTCTTCAAACTCAAGGCGGGGGATTTGTTCTAACTTCTTTATTTTTCTCTCTACTTCTCCTTCTCACACGATTAAGATTTTATAGGAAATTGTCTTATTTAACTGAATTGTAGGCAGTTGAAAATCAATTAGTTTTGAAACCATGTTTGTTCTTTGTATCCTATACCAAAGAGAAAAAGTACTAAAATGATTTTGTTCCTTCTCCCTGTTCATTTTTTTAAGATTATTATTATCATCAGGATTGGCTTTTCAACTTGTCTGCCCTTTTGTATAACGTCTGAGGCACATGTTTGGTGATATTTCTTGATTTAGAAGTGTTTAGTGGCCACCATGCACCACGTCTTGTGGCAGGCTGTGTGGATACAAAAGTGAAAGGCCCAATCTTGCCCCCGAGAGTTAAAAGACCGAGGACTGATGGGGGTTGCAGAGTAGAGAGATGATTGTGTGATGCAGGTCATTCTCGAGGGCCACGGGTCCATGGGGACTTTCCAGGTGGCTCAGTGGTAAAGATCCACCTGTCAATGCAGGAGACGCAAGAGATGAGGATTCAGTCCCTGAGCTGGGAAGATTCCTTGGAGTAGGAGATGGCAACCCGCTCCAGTATTCTTGCCTGGAAATTCCATGGGCAGAGGAGCCTGGAGGGCTACAGTCCATGGGGTCATATAGAGTTGGACATGACTGAGCATGCACGCGCGTGCGCGCACACACACACACACACACAGGTCCATATGGAAGGCCAACCAGCCCAGCTTAGGAGGTGTCATTTGACCGGATACCAAGAAGCACATTTTAGACATTGAACTGAAGAACAGAGGCTGTTGTGTTGGTCCACTCTTGAAGGTCAAATTATATAGAAGGAGAGAGTTAGCTATGGATTAGGACCAATGGGGTGATTTAGCCCAGTGTCTACACCAGCTGGTCCCTGCAATGCAGACAGGAGAGGAAGGTCGGGGGGATTAGAAGGGCTGAGACTCACTAAAGTGGAGGAAGAGTGATGAGTGACAGGCCTCTGTACAGGGCGTTTGGCTTTGACCTCCTGGGGCAGAGGGTTTGTGGAGTGGAGGGACCCAGGCCTGATTCCCAGGGGGTAGGATGCTAAAGGAGAGCTGTTGGAGGCCACTGAGGAGTGATGGAGGACGCAAGGACCACAGTACTTGGTGACCGTAGGATGAGGACCAGGTAGAGAGGGACACAAAGCCGGTGGCTCGAGTCTTCAGGGAGTGGGGGGAGGCAAGAGTTGGTGGACTTGCTGGGGGAAGGGGCAGAAGGTGGTGTAGCCAATGCAGGAATGTTACATGTGGGTTTTAAACACAGCACTGGAGGAAGAAAGTGTCAGAGTATTAGCGGGTCCTGAGTATACGCTTAGTAACACCGTCTTCTGCAACATGGGAGTCTGCACAGAGACCCCTCTGCTGGGGGGACCTGCAGGGAGGAGGGCCTAGGGGCCTAGGGCAGTCCTGGTGTTGGAGGCAGGCGGGTTGCTGCAGAGAGTGCGCTGGGCAGGAGAGGTCCATGGCAGCTCACAGAGAGAGGAGCTGGTGAGTGCTGGGAGGCAGCTCTTCAGTGGATGAAGACTTGCGCTTACCTGGGATGCACCTGCTCCAGCCTTCCTGCAGGTCCTCACCTGTCCACCAGCGCTGATCAGAACACGTGAAGTGTGTGGGTTCTGAGTGGCTGTGCAGAAGACCTGATCTCCGTGAATAGCTTAGCGCCCTGCCACCTGGGGAGGGTCCTCACCCTGCCCCAGCCCAGCATCAGCAGCCAGCGGCCAGAGCTGGAAGCCCCGGCAGCCACACTTCACCTCCTTCTTTATGATCAAGTGACAGAGCATGAGGCACCGGCGGCTCAGATTTGGGCAGGGCCCGGATACTAGTTTTCAGGTTGTGCATTTTACAGATGTGACCGGTCGCTGAGATTCCTTGTACCCTGCGTGGTTCTTTTTTCAGGGTGCAGTACTGTTTCTCTATGGAAATCTTGGGCTTCCCCAATGGCTCAGTGGGTAAAGAACCCACCTGCAGTGCAGGAGACTCAGGAGATGCGTGTTCTATCCCTGGGTCGAGAAGATCCCCTGGAGAAGGAAATGGCAACCCACTCCAGTGTTCTTGCCTGAAAAATTCCCATGGACAAAAGAGCCTGGCCGGCTAGAGTCTGTGGGATCACAAAGAGTCATACACGACTGAGCGACTAAGCACGCTGTTTCTCTAGACCGTGTGTTGGTAATACAGCTTTGTTAACTAAGGCGTAAGAGATAATTAAGTGACACTCAAGAGTAATTGTGCCCTCCCTTCAGTGAACAAGGTACACTAAGTGAACTCATGAGGTCTGTGTCCCCTGAGTGTGCTGGGCACCTTCCTTGCCACTGCATATGGTAAGCCTCTTTGTGAGGCTTCTTACATGCTGACTGCTCAAGTGCAGAATAATGGAAAGTCCCAGGAACAGCTGTGCTAGGGTTGCCGTGCCTTTAGGGCTAAAACAACAAGTAAAAATAATGAGCTTTTAAAAGGAATATAATATAACACACATAGCTGGAAGCCATCCTGTTTGTGAAATAACATTTCCCGTCTGTACTTGTGCCGCTTGACCACAGAGAGGAAGCACCGTTGCTTTAGGGTTCTTCTTTTTTGTTTTTTTCAACTCTCACCTCAATGTCTTTCACTCTTCAAAGTCCCTCATTTCATGTGGAGAGTACTTACTGGTAAAAAATATTTCAGTGTCTGCTGTTTCTGTTAATGGATTGAATGCGAAAGAGATACCGTCACATTCAGTTCAGTTCAGTTCAGTCGCTCAGTCGTGTCCGACTCTTTGCGACCCCATGAATCGCAG
>SJYT01004722.1:3460-51049 GCA_006410635.1 Cephalophus harveyi | reverse complement strand
TTTCTCCCGGCAATCTTGATTCCAGCTTGTGTTTCTTCCAGTCCAGCATTTCTCATGATGTACTCTGCATATAAGTTAAATAAGCAGGGTGACAATATACAGCCTTGACGGACTCCTTTTCCTATTCTGTTGTTCCATGTCCAGTTCTAACTGTTGCTTCCTGACCTGCATACAGATTTCTCAAGAGGCAGGTCAGGTGGTCTGGTGTTCCCATCTCTCTCAGAATTTTCCACAGTTTCTTGTGACTCACACAGTCAAAGGCTTTGGCATAGTCATTAAAGCAGAAATAGATGTTTTTCTGGAACTCTCTTGCTTTTTCCATGATCCAGCGGATGTTGGCAATTTGATCTCTGGTTCCTCTGCCTTTTCTAAAACCAGCCTGAACATCAGGAAGCTCATGGTTCACGTATTGCTGAAGCCTGGCTTGGAGAATTTTACTAGCATGTGAGATGAGTGCAATTGTGCGGTAGTTGGAGCATTCTTTGGCATTGCCTTTCTTTGGGATTGGAATGAAAACCGACCTTTTCGAGTCCTGTGGCCACTGCTGAGTTTTCCAAATTTGCTGGCATATTGAATGCAGCACTTTCACAGCATCATCTTTCAGGATTTGAAACAGCTCAACTGGAATTCCATCACCTCCACTAGTTTTGTTCGTAGTGATGCTTTCTAAGGCCCACTTGACTTCACATTCCAGGATGTCTGGCTCTAGATGAGTGATCACACCATCATGATTATCTGGGTCATGAAGATCTTTTTTGTACAGTTCTTCTGTGTATTCTTGCCACCTCTTCTTAATGTCTTCTGCTTCTGTCAGGTCCATACCATTTCTGTCCTTTATCGAGCCCATCTTTGCATGAAATGTTCCCTTGGTATCTCTAATTTTCTTGAAGAGATCTCTATTCTTTCCCATTCTGTTGTTTTCCTCTATTTCTTTGCATTGATTGCTGAAGAAGGCTTTCTTATCTCTTCTTGCTATTCTCTGGAACTCTGCATTCAGATGCTTATATCTTTCCTTTTCTCCTTTGCTTTTGGCTTCTCTTCTTTTCACAGCTATTTGTAAGCCCTCCCCAGACAGCCATTTTGCTTTTTTGCATTTCTTTTCCATGGGGATGGTCTTGATCCCTGTCTCCTGTACAGTGTCATGAACCTCATTCCATAGCTCATCAGGCACTCTATCAGATCTAGGCCCTTAAATCTATTTCTCACTTCAACTGAATAATCATAAGGGATTTGATTTAGGTCATACCTGAGTGGTCCATCGGGTCATACCTGAATGGTCCATCAGGTCATACCTGAATGGCAGTTGAAATTTAAGCCCAGCTAAGGTAAAGGGGACTTGGTAAACATGTGGACTTTCAGTTGAGATTCCAGGGCGGGGGGAGTGGGGGTGGGCTGCAAACCCTAGAAGTAAATGTCACAATTCCTAAGAGATAAGACTGCTTTATTCTGGGAAGTGTCCTCAGGGGTAGTCTTAATTTTATAATTATTGCCAGTGACAGGGTTGTAGCATGCTAGAAGCTATTTTAATAGGCCTCGATTTATCTTGTCTAGGCATATCTTAGGAGAAGGAAATGGCAACCCACTCCAGTGTTCTTGCCTGGAGAATCCCAGGGACAGGTGAGCCTGGTGGGCTGCCGTCTGTGGAGTCACACAGAGTCGGACACGACTGAAGTGACTTAGCAGTATACCTGAATGGTCTAGCGGTTTTCCCTACTTTCTTCAATTTAAGTCTGAATTTGGTAATAGGGAGTTTATGATCGTCACATTAATAACAGCAAATAGTGCCCCATGCATTGTTCTAAGAAATTCGCATTTATGAACTCACTGATTTCTCACAACAGTGCTATGAAGAATCCGAATTGTTGTTCCCATTTTCTAGATGAGGACACAGGTGCAGAACCTAAGTAAGTTACCAAAGGTATATTCCCAATAAGAGAGAGCTGGGATTCGAACCTAGGCGGTCTGGCTCCTTGTTCTGACTAGTACCCTGCCGACTGTTTTCTTAGAAGGGAATCAAATGTGTAAAGTTCAGGCCTGATTTAAGATTTTGCAAAATCTGATGTTTTGGACTGTTTCTATTTAGAACTCCATCACTCAGAAGTAGCAGTATTTTCTGAGAATTTTGGAGAGAAATTTAAGTCAGATTCCTACTTGCATTATTACAGGCTCATCACTACAAGGAGAAATGCTTAGGGAAGGGGGGTGAGCATGTAGACCTTGTCTCCCCTAAGTGCATGGGCTGAAGCCGGAAGTTTTGGGTTGTTGCTCTTGTGTTTAATGAAGCACAGCTTCTCTTAACCCAGTTAACTGGCCAGGATTCAAACACTGGGAAAGACCAGAAGTTATTAAACTTACAGAGTCATAGAAATAATGTTTATTGTAAATTTTTTCCTACTTGTATCTCCAATGAATGTTTATTAAAAATAACTTTTAAAAGATTGGGGTAGGCAGTCTTGAAACGGGTCTTCTGGCTCATGCCATGAGGCCAAAGGTGATGTGTCAACCCTATCAACTTGGAGATGATGTTTGATAAGTTGGCCTTTACTGATGGATTTCCATTTAGATTCCAGAGGAAAATTTTTAAAAAATCTTCAAAGGATGAATAATTTAGTGAACTATAAACTGAAACTAAAATGAAGCTCCAAAATCACTGCAGATGGTGACTGCAACCATGAAATTGAAAGACGCTTGTTCCTTGGAAGAAAAGCTTTGACAAACCTAGACAACATATTAAAAAGCAGAGACATTACTTTGCCAATGAAGGTCCATCAGTCAAAGCTATGGTTTTTCCAGTAGTCATGTATGGATGTGAGAGTTGGACTATAAAGAAAGCTGAGTGCCGAAGAACTGATGCTTTTGAACTGTGGTGTTGGAGAAGACTCTTGAGAGTCCCTTGGACAGCAAGGAGATCAGACCAGTCCATCCTAAAGGAGATCAGTCCTGAATATTCATTGGAAGTACTGATGTTGAAGCTGAAACTCCAATACTTTGGCCACCTGATGCAAAGAGCTGACTCATTTGAAAAGATCCTGATGCTGGGAAAGATTGAAGGCAGGAGGAGAAGGGGACAATAGAAGATGAGATGGTTGAATGGCATCCCCGACTCCATGGACATGAGTTTGAACAAGCTTTGGGAGTTGGTGATGGACAGGGAAGCCTGGCGTGCTGCAGTCCATGGGGTCACAAAGAATCAGACACAACTAAGAGACTGAACTGAACTGAAAGTGAAATGGAGAAAAGAGTATATATGAAGGAAATGGTGCTATGCTGTTTGGATTCTTATAAGACTACAAAATCACCAGCTTTGCAACTCCTAGACTCCCCATCCTCGCGGAAAGCCATAGTAACATTAGTCCTGGATTTGGGGATAGAATTCAGATAAGTTTCAGCCTCCTGTGGTCTGAGATTCTCTATGGAACGTAGGAATGAGTCGCCTCTCGTTTTTATCTCGATTTTGTTTTCACGTTGTGACTTTCAGGAACATTTTCATCCTAGCTCTGTTGGGGTCCAATAGATTGGGAAGAGGGAGGGAGAGAGTTGACTCGAGTTGGCACCATTTTTATGGCCAGTCAGTACCCTGCAAGCGTTCAGATCACCTGATCTTGCGAATCAGTGTCGCCTGTAGAGGGACAAGGCTCAGGACTCATGGAAGGAGACTGGAGTGGAGCTTCCGCCACCCCACCCACCCTATCCTCCCCTGGCTTCTGCTCTGTCTTCCTGCAGGAAGGATTGTCACCATCTGCTGTATTACTATGTCAGTTTACTGTTGCTTCTACAACAAATCACACAAATGCCGTGGCTTACAACCACATGAAGCTCTTACATGATGTTCTGTAGGGCGGAGGTCTGATGAGGGTCTCATCCACATCGTGGTGTTGGCCAGCAGCCTTCCTCTTTAGAACATTCCAGGAGGTTCCAGAGGAAACTCCTTTTTTGCCTTTCCCAGCCTCCTAGAGGCTGCCTGAATTTCTTGGATGGCAACCCACTCCAGTATTCTTGCCTGGAGAATCCCATGGACAGAGGAGCCTGGTGGGTTACAGACCATCGGGTTGCAAAGAGTTGGACACGACTGAGCGACTAAGCACATTCATCCTAGGGACTTCATGGCTCAGTGGTAAAGAATCTGCCTGCCAATGCAGGAGACTCAGATTTGATCCCTGGGTTGGGAAGATCTCCTGGAGGAGGGAATGGCAACCCACTCCAGTATTCTTGCTGGGAAATCCCATGGACAGAGGAGCCTGGCGGGCTATAGTCCATGGGGTCGTAAAGAGTCAGACATGACTGAGCGACTAAACAATAACATCCATCTTCAGAGCATCAACACTGCATCTCTTTGGGCATTTGTCTGTAGTTATATCTCCCTCTGACCATAGCTGGGAAAGGATCTCTTCCTTTTCTGCTTTTGAAGACTTAAATAATTAAATTGGTCCCATTTGGAGAACTGAGGTTAATCTCTCTAAGTCATACCAGAAAAGCCCCTTTGCCATATAAAGTAACATATTCACGGTCCAGGTCATCTTGGGGAGGAACGTTATTCTGTTCACCACAGCTACCTTCAGAGATTTTTTAAAAATGACTTTGAGTGAATACCTGTCCAGTGCAAACAGTTGTGTTGACTCTTCCACTGCAGAGGGTATACAGTTCCAAAGGTGATGTGCAGTGGTCCTCAAATCTGGTCTTAGTGAAGCTTTCTACACTCACTCGCTTCTTGCGTAGCTGGGCTGGTTTCCCCACCAGCAGTGAGAAAGCAGCCCATGAGCGTTTAGACGGCTGCACTGTCTTTCTGCTTTTGTCGTTGCCTCCTGCCCGTATTCTGTCTGTGGTTAGGACCTTAGGACTGTTCAGAATTCTCCTGGCCCCTCAAGCTTTCCTGACTCTTGTTTGTTTCTTGTTCACAGTTTTCCAAATGAACTCTTCGTCTGTCCATTTATTTTTGACAGCTACTGTTCTATTTTGCGTTATTGATGTGTGTGTTTGTGTATGTCTTCCCCCGCCCCACCCCCCCGCACCGCCCCAATTAAAATTTGAGCTACTGAGCTTAAAAATAGCTCATCATGTATTAATTACAGAGCTGTGTTATTCCTTTGAAGATTCTAGATTTTCCTGATGTAGAATCTTTATTTCTCTTAAATTAGCAACATCTTGATTTCTTTAAAACTGGAGGTAAATGACGTAGAACCTGCCATGTTCTAAGATCACACAAGTAGCTAATTTTTTGTTAAAATGTAGTCATAAGAAGCACAGACTGAATCGGGTAGAGTTGAGATGATTTTTAGAGTGTGTCTTCTGTGTTCTTTATGTAAAACTAGATGTTGATTGAGGCGCATAGTACACTTTAAAATTTCTTTGTTTATTGGGCAAAGAAAATATGGTCTTTTTATTTGTTGAATTTGGTTAACTTGCCTCCTTTTCCCCCTCCTCTTGGCCCCTGAGTGTGTTCTGTGACCCTTATTGATTTTAAATGCTCTTGTGCAGAATTCCACCAAAGCCCCTCTCAAGAGGTCGAACGTGGAGAAGGTAACCAACGTGCAGATCCTGGTGCTGTTCGGCATCCTCCTGGTCATGGCCCTGGTGAGCTCGGTGGGGGCCCTGTACTGGAACGGCTCTCAAGGAGGGAAGAACTGGTACATCAAGAAGATGGGTACGTGCTGGGTGGGCTGCTGGTTGACATGGTCCATCCTTCCGAGTACATGCCATCCTTTCTCCTTCTTCACCCTTGGGCGGTTGTACACAAAGCCCATCTTTGAAGAACCAGAAGAACAGGAGTCTCGTGATAAAGTGAAGGTGGACTCATCTGGGGATTGCTGTACGTTCAGATGGTTATTTCTTAAAGTTGCTTATGTTTTGGCTGCACTGGGTCTTCACTGCTGCGTGCATGCTGGCTCTAGTTGCGGCAAGTGGGGGCTACTCCCTAGTTGTAATATGCGGGCTCCTGCCTGTCTTGAGAAGGCACACAGGCTCCAGAGCCTGTGGGCTTCAGTGCTTTTGGTGCGTGGGCTCTGAAATTGCGGCTCATGGGCTCAGTTGCCCTGAGGCTTGTGGAACTGAACACATGTCCCCTGCACTGGCAGGCAGATTCTTAACCACCAGACCACCAGGAAAATCCCAGATGATTCCTTTTTGATTGTTAGTGTTGGAGTTATTTTCTTAGTGGTTACCTTAGGAATTACGGCTTATGTCTTAATTCATCAGCATCGACTTCAGATTAATACCAATTCAATTCCGATAAAATACAGAAACTTTACTCCATTGTAGGTCCATTTTCTCCCCTTCTTTGTGTTGTTATTACCATGTGTATCGCATTCGTCTTTGTTATCAAGCCAATAATACAATGTTGTACTTACTGCCTACATAATTTTATGTCTCTTAAAGAAGCAAAAAGAAAAAAAAAAACAAGTGTATTTATAGAATTGTTTCGTTTTAACTTACTTATTTGCTTTTATTTCCGGTTCTTTTCATTTCTTCCTGTGTATCTGAGTTACCATCTTGTCTTGTCTTTGCTTCGCATACCTTCTTTTGTTTCCTGACTTCTTTTTGCTCACATGTATTTTACATCAGGGCTTCCCTAGTGGCTCAGTCGGTAAAAAAAAATCCTCCTGCTCTGCAGGAGACTGCTTGCAGTGCAGGAGACCTGGGTTCAATCCCTGGGTTGGAAAGATCCCCTGGAGAAGGAAATGGCAAGCTACTCCAGTGTTTTTGACTGAAGAATCCCATGGACAGAGGAGACGGGTAGGCTGCAGTCCATGGGGTCACAAAGAGTTGGACATGACTGAGCAACTAAACCACCACTGCCGTGTTGCATCTAGATAAGTCCATCGTGCAATTTTATAATCTTTTACCACTTAAAAAAAATCCAAGTGAAAGTATAGAACATATGTAATTATATTCTTTTATAAGTACTTATATAATTACCTTTATTGCCCTTGTTTCTTTATGTACATTGAATTGCTGTCTGGTGTCACTTCCTGTTGTCCTGAAAGAATTTCCTTTGTTATTTCTTGTACGGCTGGCTGGATAGTAACACATCATCCCAGGTTTTGATCTTGGACTTGTAGCGGGTCAGCATAGCTAAGAAGTCAGCCAGTGGGTGGTCAAAGGTTGTCCTGACCTTCCCTTGAGCCAGTGAGGGGCCAGTTGTTTGATCTGTGTGTGACTTCGGAATTGGCCTCACTGATGGGAAGTTTAAAATCGACCCCACATTCAATCAGGGACTAGAGGCTCACAAGGACTTGTTCCATCTCGCGAGCAGGTGCAGCCTTGCACATGGCTCTGCCCCCTGGACCACCAGGGCTGGGTATAATCTTAGCTAGTTTTTCTTGGCCATCTTTCTGCGGATCTGCCTGTTTAATTTCTGTCTAGTCTGCTGGTTTGTTTGCCCCTACTAGTATTGGGAGAGATTTGTCTTCCCTGATCAGGGATGTCTATTGTTTTTTCATGGTGCCCTAGGCATGGCAGTGTTATGCCCTGCTTCAGATACTGTTGGATCCCTCAGGCTCTTCCTGTTCTGACAGTCTGTCCCACCCTGGGATTGAATTTAGGAAATGTGGGCTGGGGTGGGGGCGGGGATGAGAGTTGCCAGTCCTCAGGGCCCTCCCCACCTACCACCCAGAGCAGAACTTAAGCAACGTGGTTCTGGGGGAGAGAAGGAAAAAACAGACTTAGGCTTAAATGCCAAAGTCTCCCACTCATTGAGATTGAGCAGTTATTCTTGAATTCATGCTTTGGAATTTTTTGTGTGCTCTATGATCGGTTTCTCAGCACTTTGAATGCTTGTTTTGATAGTTTTGCCCAGTTTTATGGCTTCTTGTTTTGAGAGAAGATTTGCTAATCTCCTTCCACAGCAATTCCAGAAAAATAAATAAAATTTAATGACAAAATAAATAATGATAAGTTGAGTAAAACATTTGAATTTTAAACTTTGAAGTATTTTCTCGGGATAATTATTATTCCCACCTTTCTTTATATTTTAGTTAAACTGATGAAAACAATTTTTTCCCCCCTTTCCTATTTATCTCATATAGAAAGCTCACACATTTTGAACTGCCCAGGAAGACTCTTGTTGCCACTTTATAGATGGAAAAAGTCACTGGGACTTTTGTTGTAGGTTGGGTCAAGATTCGTTGATTTTGGTTCTTCAAACATGGATTTCAACCATTTTGTATGTTTAGATTCAAATGTGAAGACAGATGAATTTGAATATGTATTAGTTGCAGGATGTCATGATTTAGGTACATAAACAACAGTGACACTATACTGATACATAAGCTTTGTGGAAACTGTCATTTAAATTGCTCAGCTGACATCAAACTCCAGTATTAGCTGAATGATTTACAGTGAAGAATTTACCTATTTTTTTCCATTCAGTGCTTTGTGCCTTGTTATCCTTAGGGTGAAGTCTGAGTAGCTCCAGCAAAAGCCGTCAGACTTCACATTTGTGCCATCCATGTCAGAGCTTTGATTTCAGAGAACTTTCCTCTTTGACACTCAGAGACCCTGTACCTCCGCCTCTTCTCCTGGTCCCTCCTCCTGCCTTAGCCGATTCTGCTTCAGATTCTTCCTCTAGGGACCGTGTTCCGTTAAGACATTCTTTCTCTTGTCTTCTATAAGTAGGCTCAAAGCGTCCTGTCTGCCTCCCTGTCTGCACCTGTTTTGCCTGTTCACACTTGCCCCAGTTTGACCAGTTCTTTAGGGTGTCCCCAATACACTCCTACCTTAGTGAGGTTGTAGGTATTCCTGTCCTCTTTTCTGCATCCTTTTCAGTTAGCTGCCTTCGTGCCATCCTCCAGAACTTGTCTTAAGCCTCCGTTCTTCTGGGCGGTTTTGAGTGGCTGTGACTGTGCCTTCCCATTAAGCCTCTACTGCCACGGTGTCTGCATGCCTGTGAACTCCCCTTTAATCGATATCTCCTGCTCCATGAGCACCTTGGCAGATGCTGACTTCGGCTCACCCCCTTCCCCCAAAGCCTCCTATTGGAAGCCAGCTCTTTATTGGAAGGAATTGTGTCATCACAGCCTTGTGTATCCACAGTTCATGGCACAGAGCAGGTGCTCAGTAACTATTTCAACTTGAATCTCTCAATGTACACTTAAGCCAATCAACTTCTTTTGTGAACATCTTTCAGAAAAATGCCAGCATAATAAAGTAGAGGGATACTGAACGGGAGACTAAGCTATGCACATATTGTGGTTTTCTTCTGCAGACGCGACCTCAGACAATTTCGGATACAACCTGTTGACATTCATCATCCTCTACAACAATCTGATTCCCATCAGTCTGCTGGTGACTCTCGAGGTTGTGAAGTACACACAAGCCCTCTTCATAAACTGGGTGAGAATCACACGGGGCTGGAAACAGAGCTGCTGGGGACATGTCATTTCCTAATATCCTGTCGGAGCCTTAGTGATGAAGCTGGGCCTCCAGAAAAAGAGGAGCGTCACTGATTTATAATTCGATCTGGGATTTCACTGCCTAGAGACTGGGCAAGGTTGTCCCTGGGCCAGTGGTGGTGGTGACTAGTCACCTAGTGTCCTAGTTCCCTGGGCCATGAAACGGGCAGGTGCACTCAGGAGAGTCAGTGGGATAATTGAGAAGAGGGCAAGCAGGTCCCTGTCTTCCAGTGCATGGGCATGAAGTGGCTGCAGCTGCTCATGCTTTATAGTGCAGAAGGAAAGCTCTCTTAGGTGTGTCTGCTTAAACGTTCTTTAATCAAAATTCACAGTGACAGTGAACTTGGGTTCTGTTGCAAGAGTCCAAGTGGAATTTTCAAGGACCCACCATGGTCGTGAAGCACTGGACCTCAGCAGCTAGTATTTGATGACCAGACACTTTCATGTGCTTTTTTTTTTTCATGGGCATTTTTATTTGAGCTTCACAACAACCCTTTGAATGAGGTATTAGCTAAGCTCAGAAGTACGAGTTAGTCTAGGTTAGGAAATGATCATCTGGAAGCCAAATCTTCTAGATATAAATAAATACCATGTTTCCCCTTGTATCTCAATGTTTTTCTACATAAATAGACCCTATATTGTCACCACTAAATTTAAAATTAGCATTTGTTTGAGTTACCTGTTTTGAGCTCCTTAATCTAAATGAGTGATGGATGGTGGATATTTGCTGAAGTTCCCCCCACTCCTTTCTCTCTCTCAGGACACAGATATGTATTATCTAGGAAATGACACTCCTGCCATGGCCAGGACGTCAAACCTTAATGAAGAGCTTGGCCAGGTGAGAGCCTCTTGGGGACTTTGGGACAGTGATGTGAGCACGGGGGCAGACAAGTGTTGGAAGAACTGTGGAGAGATTGTGCAAAAATAATTCTCCATAAAGGTGGTTTTGATGTCTGAAGAGCTCTGTAGTATTTGGAGGTACTATTAGATACAAATGTTAATTGATCTTGACTTGCTTTTTGAGACATGGATAAATTTTATCACCTAGAAGATCTTATCACCTGCAACACATTTAGTACAAGAAATATAGTGCAAGGTCACTTTGTATGCAAGATTGTTAATCAGTAGCAAATAAAGCGAAGACGATGGTTAAGGTGCTTGGATATTGGGTTGTTGTTCAGTTGCTAAGTTGTGTCTGACTCTTTGAGATCCCATGGACTGCAGCAGACCAGGCTTCCCTGTCCTTCACTATCTTCCAGAGTTTGTTCAAACTCATGTCCATTGAGTCAGTGATACTATCTAACCATCTCATCCTCTGTTGCCCTCTTCTCCTTTCTCAACATCAAGGTCTTTCCCAACGAGTTGGCTCATTGGATCAGGTGGCCAAACTATTGGAGCTTCAGTTTCATCATCAGTCCTTCCAGTGAATATTCAGTGTTGATTTCCTTTAGGGTTGACTGGTTTAATTTCCTTGCTGTCCAAGGGACTTTATGTGGGAGCTAATTTGAAGGACATAAATCCATAAAATCTCTCACATGTTCCTGCTTTCGTCTCTGTAATATTTCAGGGACCCAGTTTCTTTTCCATCATCACCCCCAAACCCCTATTGCCTTTTTACTGAGTTACACTTTGCATTATGTCCTCATTGTGAGTGGAAATCACTGCAAAGTCTAGGTCTGTTGAATGCACTATAATTACAGATTATAATTTCATTTTATTTACTTATCTTATATGATTCTCCCAACAACTGCATGAAGTGAGTGCAGCATATATCAGACTAAACCGGCCTTCTCTTTGAACACTGCTCCAGTGTTCCAGCAGAGTTAATTTACCTCTCGTCAGTGTTTCTGCAACAATCTCTCCAAACATAAATACAGTAAAAAAGAGTGACAGTGACATGTGTCTGTTTGCATCCTTGGATTTTGGAGCCTGTTCAAAGGTGTGGAGATGAGCTCTTTGGTCATCTTTGTCTCCCTTTGTTATTTTAGCGTAATGGTTAGCGTAACTTTGTTCTCAGATGCTGTTGAACTGGACCCAAATGATTGAAGGATTCAGTGTCCTCCAGCTCCCATGATGAGATAGTTCATCCTAATTGGGAATAGGAAAAGTTTGCATGGGGAAGTAGTTCTGAGTTGGAACTGAAAAGACAAGTCAAAATCCAATAGACAGAATAATAGAAAAATCTTAATTCCTTATTATAAAATTGTCATTTTAAAATATTTTGACATCATCTTTTAACTTTTAAAAAAGAAACAGAAAGATACTGCTTTTTGAAAGGCTGATTCTACTGAACTTTTTATACCCCTAGCCTTACTGCAGATAAAGCTTATATTTAAACTTGTTTATAGTTAAAGCATTCATTACTTTAATAGTGTACTGATTTCATATTTCTGTGTACTATTTGACTTCTTTAGGATCATTAATAATCATTACTTGAAGGCACTTTAAAAATAATTCTTAGTATTTGCTTATATTGTATCATTAGGAAAAGTCTAGAGTACACAATTCTTGTTATTAATCTGTCTTGTATAAAAACAGTGCAGTGTGACTTCCCTAGCACAGTTCTTGGGAATTCCTGGAATCCATCTCACATCCAGCTGCAGTCATGACCCCTCTTTAGAAAGTCACTGAGAGACTGGAGTTTTACTGGAGACAGCTCTGTTAATTACTCCCCTCTCACTAATCTATGATGTAATTTCCCAGAAAGTTAGACATGGAGTAATGTTACTTAACCTTCTAGCCAAACTCTTATGGACGTGGACGTTGAGTCCCAGAAGGCTGAGGTGACTTTCCCAACCTGCACGGTTCAGAGCCTGACCTGGACTCCCTTCCCTTGTGGTCCTGAGTTCTTTGCCCTTCCCCCATCGTAGCATCCACCCAGGAGGGCAGACCGTAACAGCACATCTGCTGCTGCTGCTGCTGCTGCTAAGTCGCTTCAGTCGCGTCCGACTCTGTGCGACCCCATAGACGGCAGCCCACCAGGCTCCCCTGTCCCTGGGATTCTCCAGGCAAGAACACTGGAGTGGGTTGCCATTTCCTTCTCCAATGAATGAAAGTGAAAAGGGAAAGTGAAGTCGCTCAGTCGTGTCCGACTCTTAGTGACCCCATGGACTGCAGCCCACCAATCTAAATGGTTTGCTTATTGACTTTCACAGGAATTTCTCTTTTCACCTTTGTATATTGGAGCCTAGTGTGTTAAATCTATAGAACTTTGTGCCTTAGAAAGTTACGTTAATCTGTTGCAGTGCCACGCTGCCTTTATGTAACCTCACTATGATGGTAATTAAAAAGCTTAGTGTTCTATGCTATTTCAGGACATGCTTTCTTAGTCCAACCAAGGGATGGAGTTTTAAAAACAAATATTTTGTGGTTGCCACAGTCTGAGTTTGTTGTCTTGATGTATTAGATACAAGAATGAATTCTGTGTAAATGTCATTGAGATGACTTGGTGCGAAATTTAGTGCTTACTGATGTTAAATGGATTCAGGGCTGTTACTGAAATCTCTTTTGTATGTTTTCACACACTTGGACCCCAGAATTGTGGTCTTAAGCTTTAAAATATATTAGTTTTACAATATATAATTATGATATATAACATATATTTAATTATAAAATATGTTTTGCTTGCCTAAGGAAATTTACCTTTGAAAACTAATACAGATTTTGAAACATGTAGAATGAAAGACTTCACTTAATGTGTCTTTGCATGTTATTACATTCTTGGCATATATTTTTCTCTTTGATTTAGGTAAAATATCTATTTTCTGACAAAACAGGAACTCTTACATGCAATATCATGAACTTCAAAAAGTGTAGCATTGCTGGGGTAACCTATGGGTGAGTGTCTTTATAACTTACTGAATTTTATTTGTATTATTCCAACAAAAAAAGTTTATTTTTAGCCACTTAGTCAAATACCTTGACTTTCTGATACTTTGAAAGGGTATTTATAAGGGATTTGGTTTCATAATTAGTACTGAAGATATTTAAAACTGAATGAGTCCCAGTTTAAAACAGTTAAAACATGGTTATTTCTATAAATACTAACCTATGAGAAATCTCAAGAAGTATGTAGCTTTATATTTCCAATCTAGTAAGTATACATTTCTACTTCATGTTTTGATCTCAACACTTTCCTTTTTTAAAAGGAGCATAATGCATCTGGCTATGTTCTTATTTCTCAAACTTTTATGAGTCTGTATAAAATTTAGAATTGTTGTATTTCTGTGAAAAATGCCTTTGGAATTTTGATATGGATTGCATTGGGTCTGTGGATTTCTTTGGATAGTATAGACATTTCAACATTAATTCTTCCAATCCATGAGCACAGAACGTCTTTCCATTCATTTGTGTTCCTGAATTTCTTTCAGTAATGTATTACACTTTTCAGTGTATGATCTTTCATTCCTTTGGTCGAATTTGTTCATAGGTATTTTCTTCTTTTTGATGCAAGTATAAGTGGAATTGTTTTCTTAATTTCTCCTTCTGATAGTTCTTTACTAATATGTAGTAATGCAACAGATTTTTGTATATTGATTTTGTATCTTGCAACTTCACTGAATTTGTTAGTTCTAACAGATTTTTGGTGGAATCTTTTAGAGTTTTTTGTATATAATATTATATCATCTATAAATAGTGACAGTTTTGTTTCTTCTTTTTCTATATGGATACCTTTTACTTCTTTTTCTTGCCTAATTGCTGTGGCTAGGACTTCTAATACTATGTTGAGAAAAAAATAATAAGAGTGGGTATCTTTGTTCTATTCCTGATCTTAGAGGAAAAGCTTTCAGCTTTTCACTGTTGAGTATGATATTAGCCTTGGATTTGTCATATATTATATGGACTTTATTATATTGGGGTACATTCCTTATATACCCATTTTGCTGAGAGTTTTTTTTTCATTATATGTGAATTTTGAATTTTATCAAATGCTTTTTCTGCATCTATTGATTTTTTTCTATTGACTTTTGAGTCTCTATGTCATCTGTTTTTGTTCTAATCTTTATTTCCTTCCAACTTTGAGTTTTATTTGTTCCTTTTCTAGTTATTTTCGGTATAAAGTTGTTGGAGATTTTTGTTTTTTGAGGTAGGCATTTATTGCTATAAAACGTCTCAGAATTGCTTTTGCTGCATTCTGCAAGTTTTAGTATTTTCATTTGTCTCTAGGTATTTTTGGATTTCATGTTTGATTTCTTCATTGATCCATTGGTTGTTCCTTCACATGTTGTTTAATCATCACATATTTGTGAATCTTCCATTTTGGGGGGAGGGTAATTGAGTTTCAGTTTGGTATCTTGTGATAGGAAAAGATGCTTGCTAGTTCAGTCTTCTTAAATTTACCAAGGCTTGTTTAGTAGCCTAACGTATGATCTGTGCTGAGCTTGTACTTTGTGTGAACACCTGTGTTTTTGATCACAGCTCTGTAACTACTGTTTCTCTCTCTGGCAGTCATTTTCCAGAACTGACAAGGGAACCATCCTCAGATGATTTCTCGTAAGTATATTTTAACAGTTCTTTCTACTTTAGTGAGAAAGGCTTTGGAACAATTTTATATTAGCATTTCTCATCTGATTATTTTGTAAATAAAAGTTGCATGTTATTTCAAGAGAGAACCAAAATAAAAATGAAACACGAGTATGGTTTTAAAAGTCCAATCACGCTACAGGGCTTTTAACAAAAATACCCAGCTATCGGTCTGATACATCCTGCTCACTTCCCACTTCCCAGCATAATATCTTAAAGGTTGTAACATACATGTTGTAGCATGTATCAGAGTTCCATTCCTTTTGAAAGCTGAGTAATATTCCATACATATACGCACCACATTTTGTCTGTTAATTCATCTGTTGTGTGGCTGTCTGGGTCCAGCACAGTTGTGTTTCAGTTGCTCACCCTTGTGATGGTGGGGATACACTCGCTGCCCAGAATCATGAGAGAGGATTTTACCATGTGTTGCCAGCCTGTGGAGAGATCAAAATTCAAAGATTGAAAGATAGTTTCTACTGAATGCTTATCAGTTTTGCACCGCTGAAGTTATTAAGTCAAAACAATGTTAAGTCAGGGACCATCCTTATTTTGTTTATAGTCAGGTGTGACATCTACTGTCTTGAGGTTTGAAATAATACACAATATTTCAAATCTTTAAAAGTTTAATATACATTTATAGGCTTTTTATGTGTGGTTCTTTCTGAAGACAGATTCTTCCTAGATTTGAGTTAAAGGAACTTTGGAGCTCAGTAATATCTTCTATTCTCTTCTCAGCCGGATTCCTCCTCCACCTAGTGATTCCTGTGACTTTGATGACCCCAGGCTCTTGAAGAACATCGAGGATCATCATGTAAGGGCCATCATTCACTTCTGGGACATTAAACATCTTATGATGCACTTGCATTTATGTATGTATGTAGCATCTTGAAAGCTGCTATTTTGGAACTTGGGGAAGAGATGTGGCTTCACTTCTATGGTGTTAGTACTTTAGGAAAATGATCAGTTTGTGAAGAACACTTTGCATAACTTAATTTGGGGCCCAGTTAAGTGTGTAGTGAAGTTATAAAGTAAGCACATCAAGATGAGTCTGATTGTAGACTTCGCTAACATTTGAGATTTCTGTTGTTTTGTAAGATTTCTGCAAGACTGTTTCTTCATAGTTGTGAATCTAAGAGGTCATGTATTTTGAAAAGTAATTATAGTATCTTTTGGTTAGGATCATCTAGGAAACAAGATATAATATGCAGGATTTATAGCATCCTACTTATGTGCTAGACATTTGAAATATATTTCTTTTAGCACCTAAGTCACCTCAGAGATGATGGGGAGTTGCATAGAAAACTTGACTTGGCCAAAAGTTACCCAGCAAACAGATGGAGAAATGAGAGTCAGAATCTTAATCTGTTGGATTCTTAACTGTGATGTCACATTCTGAACTATTGTAGGAAATCAGAATTTACTGCTGGTCCATATAAATGCATTTTTGTTCTAAAGGCTATTCTGAAAAATGCTAACTTTTTCAGTGATCAGAGCATTTCACAACCAGGTTAACCAGTATAAATTAGACCTAATATGACTTTTCTTAAAAAAAAAAAATCAGTTTTAAAATTAGATAAACTCGAGCAACATTAAAACTTCATCTTTCCCAAATTTTGTGAAGAGATAGATATACTTAAAACATTCTCTGAACTTTCAGCGAGGAGGTCTGCTATACCATATTTCAGTTAGTGCCTATTTGCTGATGCTAGAACTTTCCCAGCAGTGTTCTGAGATGTGAGCATGGAAGGCACCCATGCTCCCGGGCTGGGATGCAGCCGTCCTGCTTCAGCCCCAGAGATGCTGACCAGGTGGTCCAGGCTGCACAGAGGATGCTGCTGAAGGCTGTGCTCTGTGTCAGGATCACAGACATTGATACTGTCTTTTCCTGGATTTTGGTCTCAGAGGTAGATGGCGCTACTCGGCTAGAGGTCCTCTAAGCAGAAGAGTGGCGTCTCAGAAGAACCTTCTGTGGAGGAGGGGAGTGTTAATTAAGGATGTTAAAGAAACGAGCACCGGTGAGGACTTGCTGTCTGAGAAAGGACTCAAGCGTCCTCACAGAGTGTCAGGTTGAGAGTGGTAGTGCAGGTGGATGGCTGCATGGTCTGTTCACATTGGAATGGTGAAGGGTAAGGAGAAAGTACAGGGTGGCAGCAGCAAGGGATTTAAACAGTCACACAGCAAACTGGCCCATAAGAGACTCATTCGTTTAGAAACAGTTTAAGGGTTTAGTTCACATCAAACACCTTGCTAGGTACCCCGAGTAGGGGGTTGTGAGCCGCAGGAGACGGGCTGGGTGGCGAGCAGGTGTGAACGGAAGGGTGCCTGGAGTCCACATCGGGGCTCCTGACCTCTGTTCTGAGGGGAGCGGGAAGGAACCCCTGGATTCTAAGCAGGAGGTCTCTTGAGCCTGACCCTGAAGTAGGTCAGGGGCGTCCTGACAGCCGCTGATCTTGGCTCTGTTTGCAGCCCACAGCACCCTGCATCCAGGAGTTCCTGACCCTGCTGGCCGTGTGCCACACCGTGGTCCCCGAGAGGGATGGGGACAGCATCGTGTACCAGGCCTCCTCCCCAGGTGAGGCCCCGCGGCCGGGGTGCCCGCTGCCCCTTTCCGCGACCCCTGGGTGTTTGCGGCGCTGTTGCCGGCCCCGCCCCGCCCCGCCGTGTGCCTCCAGTCTCCCGCTGGCTGCAGAGTGTCCTGGGGACCAGTTCCAGGTCCAGGGCTTCTCCTCTGAGGGAGGTGCTCCTTTCTGGGCCCTAGTAGGGGGCGAGGAGTGAGTGGGCACCTTCTAGGTCCTCGGTCTTTACTGGACGGAAGGCCAGGCGTCTGTCGCTGGTGTGGGTCTTTTTCATGTGAAAAATAACACTCGCTGAACAGAATGCTATCCTTCCCCGAGACGAGTCAGCGCCTCCTCTGTTCTTATTGACAGACGAAGCCGCTTTGGTCAAAGGGGCCCGGAAGCTGGGCTTTGTCTTCACAGCCAGAACGCCCTACTCTGTCATCATCGAGGCCGTAAGTGACAGCCCCAGGCACCGCCGCATGCTCCCGGTCACTTGCTTTCTGGAAGGCTGGCTGTTAGATATAATGACGTCTGTTGTAATTAGGAGAGCTGGTTGTCTGTGAAACTAGCCATGTTGAGAATTGACAGATTGTGTGATTCTGCTGGCTCAGGGTTGTGTGTTTTTATGTTGTTGGCTCAGGGTTGTGTTTTTGCATTTCTATCATCTTTCTATCTCAAAGGCACTACCCATGGTCTTCCACCCGCTGATGTGGAATAACATGCAGGAGAGAACGTGGGAAGCCTGATACTGGGTCTGTGGTTTTTGGGAGTAATCCCCTATCCACCCCCTGCCCCAACCCCATCCTCGGGGCGGGTCCGTGCATGTCTCTCTGAAGCCCTCGGTCTCTAACTCTGGTCTCTGGGTCTGGCAGAGGATGGAGATGGCACTTAACTTTTTTTTTTTTTTTTTTTGATATGGAATTTTTTTTTTCCCCCTTTGAAATCAAGGTGTGTGAATTTTTTCTGAGTTTCCCTCTCAAGGAGCTAGAGGGAGAAATTTGGGGGTAAGAAAAGGTTTAAATCAGGAAGGAGGTCAGATAGGGACCTTGGGGTGGTAGCAGGGACACGGGTGGAGGGGACGGGTGTTTTCTGTAATGAGCTGAGAGGGGCCACGCTCACTGTCTTGGTGGGTGAGGGACCTTTAACGATCCCCACCCTCCGTTTGGGGAGGACTTGTGGCTTTTTACAGCTCTTGGCTTCTGCATCCTCGGATCTCATGGATGCCTGTGAAGTTCATGTCCATCTGGTGTAATAAGTCCATGTTGTTCCCGGCCTGGCAGCATTTCATTCTTTTACTTACATGCAAAACTTATATTCCAAGTTGTTTTCTGAATTCCCCTGAATTTGGGGTGTGGACATTTGGTAGCAAAACCTAATGGGACTGCCACAGGGCTGCGTCTGTTCCGTGTGACTTTCACCTAGCTGCATACCTTGCCGCACAGGCTACAGTCCACGGGGTCACAGAGAGTTGGACACAGCTGAGCGACTAACACTGCAGAAAACCCATGTGTTGTATAACAGGGTGCAGTCCCAGCCCCGCGGGAATGTAGTGGGGTGTAGTGCGTGTATATACTTCTACGAAATGTGAAAACTTCTGGATTCATGAGCCTAACTGGCCCCAGGTTTGGGATGGACCTGTGTAGCTCGTGTCCTTTATTTGTGTCTTGGAAATGACTTTATTACTAGCTAGTGGGACGGTCACTCCTGGTGGAGGAAATGAGAAGCTTTCACCAGAAGGGGGCGCTGTGACCCTACCAGACTAACTGCGGGGAACCGTACAGGTTGGATGGAAGGCGTCTGACCGGGAATAGATGGAGAGAATGAGAGAGGATGGAAGAGGGAAGGGGTGAGGGGCAGGTGTGTGTAGAGAGGTTTGTGAATGGGGAGTCGGTTGTTTTGAGATGTTAATGCTTTGCACTTCAGGTGAGAGAGGTAAGAGCTTTTTTTTTTTTTTTTTTCCCCCACTCTAGATGGGACAGGAACAGACATTTGGAATCCTGAATGTCCTGGAATTCTCCAGGTATGTTTCTCTTTTCTTAAACTCTCTCTATATATACTGATCAGAAAGAAGAATCTGAGGGAGAGCGTGGGTCCTGATGGAAGGTGTGCAAGGAGGCATGTGCTGGCGGGGGGCTGGGGAGGAGCCATGGAGGGACCTCAGTGCTAAATCACGAGGTTCTCGGAATCCATCATCTCTTTCCACTCCGGTCAAAAGAAGGCAGGATGAGATGCTTTTGAGTGAAGCGGGTTCATATTCAATCTTCCCCTTTGTTGCTTGGCATGTGACTGGATATTTTTGAGCTGTGCAATAAGAGTACATGGACAGAGTATCATCAGAAGAGAATTAGATGCCCAGAGGAGGCACTCAAAGTTTCCGTTCTGTCTCTCCTGCCATCAAGAGCTGTTCTAGTGAGTCTCCTTGGTAGGGAAACAAATAGGTTTATGTCCCTTATATGTAAATAAGAGAGTAGGAGGCACACAAATTCCGACT
Source organism: Cephalophus harveyi (assembly GCA_006410635.1). Taxonomy (NCBI): domain Eukaryota; kingdom Metazoa; phylum Chordata; class Mammalia; order Artiodactyla; family Bovidae; genus Cephalophus; species Cephalophus harveyi. The sequence goes on along the minus strand of SJYT01004722.1, from coordinate 31,088 downwards.
TGGAGGAGGAAGGTAGGGAAAGTGGAGATTGGGGCTGCCAGACCACCTTTGGGCTGCTCACTGTTTAATCACAGGATGTGATCCTGTAAAACAGCAATGACAGTTTTTTCCCTTTGGGTCTTTACTCTTACAGCGACAGAAAGAGGATGTCTGTGATAGTGCGGACTCCTTCAGGACAGCTTCGGCTCTACTGTAAAGGGGCTGTGAGTACTGGCTGATGTCTGCGCGGTGGGGGACCCCTGGTTCTCCCTTAACTGCCATTCTCAGCACCCCTCATGGTCACCCAGGTTGAAAGGCTCCTGAAGCTCACTGAGAGGTAAAAGCCCGCTGACCGTGACGGGGGTTCAGGCCAGCGTGGCCAGGACAGCCAGTGGTTGGTTTCAGAAACAGTAGCTGGCTGTGTCCTCCAGAATCTTTGGTGTGTGAATTCTGATTGCTGTTTTCCACCTTTGCATTGTGACTGTGAGAGATGCAATCGTTTGTGTTGACCTATGATCTTTTAGGATTTGCCAGGTGGTAAAGAAGCCCCCTGCCAATGAAGGAGATGTAAGAGATGTGGGTTCGGACCCTGGGTCAGGAAGTTTCCCTGGAGGAGGGCATGGCAACCCACTCCAGCATTCTTGCCCGGAGAATCCCATGGACAGGGGAGCCTGGGAGGTAACAGTCGATGGGCTCGCACAGAGTCAGACACGACTGAAGCGCCTTAATCTTTTAAGGATTCTGGTGTGTATTTTTTCTTTAGTAGTTGTTCTCAGTATTTGTGGTTTTTATTCGCCACAGAGGCTGTGTGGCAGGCTTGAGGCGGTGTCCATCTGTGGTCCGTCATCACCTCTGGTGCCCTCTGGTTACTTCCTTCATCAGGCTTTTTGTCCTCTCTGCTTCCTGGTCATTGAATCTAAATCTTTAGGGAAAGATGCTGTTGTTTATGAGCCTGACTCACAAAACTACATTCTGTAAAACTGTGGTCTTATGTGTTGAAGGAAAGCTTTATTAAGCTCAGCTCTTGAGTCTGTGTCAGGAAATATGAAATAATACTAGGATCAACGATGCATTGGAAATCTTACTGATCTTTACCAATTGTGAGAAGAAGTATTTGAGGACACTGTCACCAGAGTTTTTAAAAGTGGGCAATGTGTGTGAATTCTAAAGGCATCCTATGTGAATTCATTAAGGTCCAGATTATGTTAGGGTTGACTCTTTGTGACTCCATGGATTGCAGCGCACCAGGCTTCCCTGTCCTTCACCATCTCCCAGAGTCTTCTCAAACTCAAGTGAGTTTGTCGGTGATCACTTGAGTTGGTGATGCCATCCAACCATCTTATCCTCTGTGTTCCCTTTTCCTCTTGCCCTCAGTCTTTCCTGGCATCAGGATCTTTTCCAATGAGTTGGCTCTTTGCATCAGGTGCCCAAAGTATTATAGGATTTAATTTTTTTCCAACTTGCCTTCCCACAAACCAAACTAGATTTCTTAAAAAATTTGGGGGGAGCCTAAAACGTTGCAGTTTGTAACATATTTGCTGCATGATCTGTAGCCTGCAATCCTCTGGCCCTACTTTTGTAGGTCATGTGAATAATCCCTGGGTGATGAACTGTCTATACCGTGTGTTTTCACCTGAATTAGATTCTGTGCCAGGGAGGTTGTGCCCACCCCCAGGTGAGAGTCCGGCAGCGCTAGGAAGAGACCGCACACTTGAACAGTATAGGGTGTGTGTTTATGCTTCCCACTTCTGCAGAGGGTATTATAAACTCCACTGGGAGCTTCGCAAATCTGAGTGAATGTGGGCCCCTTTGTGTCCCTGATTATTTATCCTCCTGACACCCGGGGTCCTCCCTGATTCGTGGACCTACAGCCGCTTTGCTTTCCACAGCTCATGACTGCATCCAGCCCAGGGCTGTCCTGCCCCTTCCCCACTCAGGCGTGCACTGGATCGAAACCAGGAAGTCAGAGCTGGGCTTGCGGCGCTGAAGGGTCAGCTGGCCTAAGGGTTTGCCAGTTACAGCGTTTCCCTGTTTTATAGGATAACGTGATTTTTGAGAGACTTTCAAAAGATTCAAAATACATGGAGGAGACTCTCTGCCACCTGGAGTACTTTGCCACAGAAGGTGAGTGGAGTTTGGAAATGTCATTTCTGCTGGCAGAGCCGTGCTTTCAGGGGGCACTCCAGTGAGCCTTCCTGTTCACGTGTCATCTCTGGGCAGCGCTTGGCTTGCTTCACAGGTGGGTGGTGGTCTTGCGCCAACCCCGTCCCCACCCCTGGTGTTCTGTGCCTCTGGCCGTGACAAGAGTCGAGGCCCCAGACCAGCTGTGCTCTGTGACCTACACAGGACCCACCCCCCCAACTCTTAACCCGGGGGACGCGGGTGAGGCAGGTTCACACCTGATGCTGCACAGAATCGTCTTCTAGTTCATAGCCCCTTTCTGGGAAAACTCCCCTCGTTGTTGTTTTCCTTATGACACTGGCTTAACCTTGACTTCCGGCGAGAATAACCCACTGCACCCACAGAGAACAGGAAAGGAGTTCTCTGCAGGGCTTTAGACAGACTGATGTCAGGCTCCCCGGCACATGGGTGCAATGAGAGCCGGGCCCCTGCGTGAGTGCTGGCCACTGCTTCCTCATCTCCCTGGGCTCCCGTGGGCATGTGTACCCATGTCTGTGCATATACACGCACACACGGGGATGCAGGGGAACACACATGCACACGTGGGAACACACTCCCACTGAGGGACACACACACACACGGGGACATAGGGGAACACACATGGGAACACACATGCACACCTGGGGACACACTCTCACACAGGGATACACACACACACAGGGACACACACACACACGGGGACATAGGGGAACACACATGTACACCTGGGAACACACTCCCACACAGGGACACACACACACACGGGGACATGAAGGAACATGCGTGTACACCTGGGAACACACTCCCACACAGGGACACACGCACACCTGGGGACACACTCCCACCGAGGGACACACACACACACACACACACACACGGGGACATGGGGGAACACGTGTGCACACCTGGGGACACACTGCTACACAGGGACACCTGCACACGCACACACACAGCCTGGCTGATTGAAGCCGTGTCTTTTGCGTGGTAGCATGCTGGGCCTTTGTCGCTGTCTGACAAGTGCTCCTGCCCTCCAGCCCTGGCTCCTCCTGGGTGTGGGTCATGCCCAGCTCTTGTCCTGCTCTGCTGCTGGGGGCTCACTCTTATGGCTTCTTCTCTACTCTCAGCATCTATAGAAGAGCTGGTTTATATTAAAATAGAATTGCTTTTAAATTCCCCTTTTGAGCATGCGAACGTGGAGTCAGAGTGACCCTACAGAGCCGATGGTCTGTATCACTTTTGCACACGCTGGTGGGGGTCACATGGTGTCTCCCGGCAGTAAGCCCCCTGCTGGCTCATCACCAGCAGCCTCACCGAGAGACCCTGGGGCTGTCTTACAGGCTTGCGGACTCTGTGTGTGGCTTATGCTGACCTCACCGAGCGGGACTACGAGGAGTGGCTCAAAGTCTACCAGCAAGCCAGCACCATCCTGAAGGACCGCACTCAGCGGCTGGAGGAGTGCTACGAGATCATCGAGAAGGTAGCTGCCCGTGGCGGGGTGTTATCGCCCAGTGACGCCCAGCAGGCCCACAGTCTGTGAGCAGGACTCCTTTTGCTGTACCTGCACAGTGATGCTCTCTGTCTTATGAGTGTCTTAACTCACCATTAGCCTTTTTTTGTTGTTTTTCTCACTAGGAAATTGCAGTTTATTGAACACAAAAATTGGCAGCCTGATAACTTACTTTATGACATATTACCCTCATGTAACAGTTACCTGGTTATTTGAAACTTTTCATAAAACGAGTTCATTAAATCAATGAGGTACATCAGTGAAGAAAGATACACTTTGGAAAAACACAAAACCAAGTAAAAAGTCATCATTAGTTTTTAATCATTTCTCTGCTTTAAGAAACCATCAGTTTTTATGGGGTACTGGAAAGGTTTAGCCACCCTCTGCCAAGCATTCATGTCTTAAGTATCAGGGCAAAAACAGAATCGATGACGTTCTGGGCTGGCCTGAGATGAGGCTTAATGAGATTAGTTGACCCTATTGAGTTTCCTGGGCCGATAGAATGCCTAGGCTGGTTGGACATCTGACTTACTGTTGTCACACTTACTATCCCAGCACGGTTTGAGCTCTGCCTTTGCTGCTCCACGTTGCTGGTGTGGATTTTGTTGTTATTTCAGTTTCTCCCAAGATGTGAATTAGCTTTCTACAGGCTGATCCCCTGAAATCTGGAAGCCGGATTTCAACCTTCTGTTTCATGTCAGCAATTGTTGGTCCGTCCGTTTTCCAGTTTCAGTAGCTTCGGTCATTGCTTGCTTCCTTTTCTCACTCCTTTATTTGTTTAAATTCACCTTTGCTTTATGCCCCCTTGTTTGCCATTGTAATGAAATTTGGATGCAGATGGAGCTGAATTCACATGTCCATTTAGCCTGATTCTCTGAAGATTCCGGTATTTACTTTGTGAATCATAAAGCAAGGAAATAGATGAAGTACGCACGTGGCCCCATGCTAGCGGTGGGCACTCAGGACACCGTTGGCTTGCTGGTCACTGAATCGTTTCTTCTCAGGTGTTAGCTGGACCCCTGTCCTTTGCTTCTCAGTGGAGTGAGAGGGAGGGCTCGGCTCAGTCCTGTAGTGTCCCCGAGGTGACTTGCCCAAGTGCTCTGCTGCCAGACGGTCTCCATCTCGTGATGCCTGGGTACCCAGAAGTAGATGATGAGTGCCGGCCTACGTGTGTGTGTGGGGAGTGGGGGGCTCTAGCCTTGTGGATGGTTTGGAAATGCCACATGTGTCTGTCATTAATTATCTGCAACAAAGGTTTCATGCAGAGGAAGTAAGGTAATTACCTCAGAACATTTTGACCGCCTTTCCTTTGTGAGGAGTTTTGTCCTTCATGCCACTCTCACGTTTCCCCATCTTTAATTGAAGCTGTTTTTCAATCCAGAATCTACTGCTACTTGGAGCCACCGCCATAGAAGATCGACTTCAGGCAGGCGTCCCGGAAACCATAGCAACTCTGTTGAAGGCCGAGATTAAAATATGGGTGTTGACAGGCGACAAACAGGAAACTGCTATTAATATAGGTAATTCATTTTATAAATAATTTCCCGATGCTGATTTTTGTCTTGTGTTTTTAAAGACTTATAGAAGTGTCCATGGGCTCCTCAGACACACTGACAGATGGTGTTTTATAGAATTCTTCATTCACAAGGTTGAGAAAAGTTTGCTGAAACCAAATGAACGTGCTCTTTATGAGCATTATCTGCCTGTTATGAACACTAAAACTATGACACCTTCCTGAAAAGTAATTGGACACACTTATAGGGCTTCCCTAGTGGTTCAGAGGCAGAAAATCCACCTGCAATGCAGGAGACACAGGAGAGGCTGATTCGATCCCTGGGTTGGGAAGATCCCTTGGAGTAGGAAATGGCAACCCACTCTAGTATCCTTGCCTGGAAAACCCCATGGACAGCCTGGTAGGCTACAGTCCATGGAGTCAAAGAGTCAGACAGGACTGAGCGACTGAGCATGCATTCATAACACCTAGAGAATTCAAGAGCTGATGAGAGCTTGATTTTCTTATTACTTTTTTCATAAAAATTTAGTCTCAGAGACTAAGCATACTTTCATTAAGTTTAAATGTGCATTACTATTTTATATAGTTATAGCCATTTTAATGATTTTTACCAATTGATATGTTTTTCTAAGAGGCTTGCATCTTTCCCTTCCCTGTATGAGTTGACAACCTCTTTGGTTTCTAAGTATTGCAGAAATGAAAATTGAAGAAAGGGAATTTAAGTCCAAATGACTTGATGAGTGTTGCTGAAGATGGCTTTATTTCTTGTTTATGGCTGAGTAGTATTCCACTCGGAGAAGGAAATGGCACCCCACTCCAGTGTCCTTGCCTGGAGAATCCCAGGGACGGGGGAGCCTGGTGGGCTGCCGTCTCTGGGGTCGCACAGAGTCGGACACGACTGAAGCAACTTAGCAGCAGCAGCAGCAGTAGCAGCAGTATTCCACTGTGTATATGCCACTGAATAAGAGCATCAATTGAGCCTGCAGAGGATGCAGTGTAGATTCTAGACTTGATGTTGGACTTGTCCACATGAGACCACAGGCAATGGCTGTGAGCAGCCTGAGGTCGTGCTCCAGATCGAGGACAATTGTCAGCCTCTGTTCTAGTCCACTGTTCCTCAAACCTTCTGTGATATGAGCTGTTATCCATCTGTCTCCCACTATATGGACTGGATATTTTGTACATTTGAGTGTGTCCTGTGTGTATGTTAGGGTACCCAGAAGGTACCTGGGAAGCAGATCAAGTGTCTAGCAGTTCTCCTTCTAGCTGAGGTAAGGAGAAGAGTCCCGAGAGCCGCTTTTGCTGTGCTGGGGGGTTTCTCTACGCTGTCTTCCGTCTTTACACGTCAGCAGTCTTAGAGCCCTGGGGGCGGGAGACATCAGCATCTACAAGGTCTCACTCTGCTTAATGACCAAGCTAGTTAGTGCCGGGTCTCGGGGCCGTGAATCCTGGTGCGGGATGCGTTTTAAACAGATTCACACAACTCTCACGAACACCCTTCTCCAAAATTTGACTTAGAAAATCCTAGAGAAGGTACTTTATTTCATGCATTCTAAGACACACATTGTTTTCATATTTCACTGCCTCTGAAGTTGGAATGTCTTATGACTGTTGACTCTTATGGTTTTTAACTGGCAACGTTTCCCTTTAGAGGTGACATTTGGTGTTTGCTGCTATTGGCTGTCTGTAGTATTTGCTCTGTCTCTTGTCATTTATCTACCACCTGTCCACCCTTCTGTCTGTCAGAGTTTGAAAATTTATTTAAAGCATACCTTTTGGTTTATACCTTGAAAATAAACACATGTAGTCAAATTAAATTCCAGGATATTTGTCTCGTATGAGCTTATGAATATTAGGTAGACACAGTCATCCTGCGTGTGACTTTGAGGGCCTTTGGAACTGGCACAATGCCAGGACTCTGCAGTGCTGTGCTTGAAACACACTAATGAGCTGTGTTTCCGGGAACTGGCAATTCTCTTTTTTAGCCTAAAAATTTAGCATCAGCTATTCTAAAGTGAAATTTCAGCTGTGGCCTTTGTGAATCATGTAGTTGTCATTTCCTATTATGGCTGGATGAAGCATCTATTACGTAGTAAGAAAGTAGATGTGAGGTTTTCAGAGTCTATAATTTTCTTTTAATGGAGGTAGCATAAGTGAGAACAAACTCCGAATGCATATTCCATTTTAAAATCATCATGCTGGGAACAGCTTTCATTGTGAACCGTCTGAGCTGGAATTCAGACATCTCCCCACCCCTAACATTTTGGTGTCATTTCATACCTTGAAACCACTTCTGTAGTCTTTTGCAAGTTTAATTTCTGAAAGCCATGAACATGGACTTGCCCACTGGCCGGAAGGTGAGTCTGGTTGTCGGACAGTGCTGGGGGCGCTCGGCCCTGGCCCCAGTGACGCTCGCAGAAGAGTCAGGTGCATGGTTTCTTGATGACTTGCAGCTCCGTAGTTGCCAGATGCTCCCCTGTAGACTGGGGAGCTTAGATTCCCATCTTGGGGCCTGAGTGAACCATGAGACCAACTCAGGAATGAGATAGATGACAAAGTACCAGTCATGCAGTGCAGATGCCGAGCATGGCTGGTGTTCATAGTAGTTACTCAGTGAATGTGTGCATGGCGGTTGGCGTATGATGGCTAAGTCCTTTCTGTAAGTCTTACATCCCCTTTGAGATCGACATTATCCCCTTTCAAAGATGGAACTGAGGCACAGAGATACCAGGTCACCTAGCCTGGGCCACACCTAGCCTGAGAGTCTGAGCGTGTGAGCCTGACATGTGACAGTCACTTCCCAGAAGGACAGATGTGCATCAGAAAGACCAAGGGAATGCTCGCTTCAGCAGCACATATGCTAAGACTGGAACAATACAGAGCAGATTAGCATGGCCCCCGTGCAAGGATGACACACAAATTCATGATGCGTTCCGTGATTTTTATATATGGCATCTAGAAAAAATGGTACTGGAGAATTTATTTACAGGGCAACAGTGGAGAAACAGGCACAGGGAATAGACTTATGGACATGGGGAGAGGGGAGGAGAGGGTGAGATGTGTGGAAAGAGTAACGTGGAAACTTACCATATGTAAAATAGACAGCCAGCGGGAATTTGCTGTATGGCTCAGGAAACTCAAACAGGGGCTCTGTATCAACCTAGAGGGATGGGATGGGGAGGGAATTTTAACAGGGAGGGGATATATGTATACCTATGGCTGATTCATGTTGAGGTTTGACTGAAAACAGCAAAATTCTGTAAAGCAATTATTCTTCAATAAAAAAATTAATTTAAAAAAAAGAAAGACCAAGGGAGGCTCCACGGGCGGGATGGGTTTAAAACTTGAACCTCAAGAATTTGTTTCAGACAAAGAGTGAGCATAGAACAGGTCAACGATGGCAGGGTTTGCAGGGGACGTGGTGAGGTATGGTTGAAGCCTTTCTGAGAGGCATCTGAGGATCTGGCAAGAAGGGTGCCTGGGTGTGGTTCTGTGGACAAGCCTTCAACATTCTGGTTCTCTGATGGGGAAGGATTCTTGAGCCTTGACCCAGTCTGGAGGAGATTGAGTTCCATCTGTTATCATCCGTTTTTGACGTCTGGAGCGATGTTCTGTACGCTCACACTCGAACACTGAGTGACCAGATTCTACCTGATATCATTTAGAACCAACAGCACGCTTGTTGAGGATTTGGAGCCAAGGTGAATCCCACTGTTGGGTAGTTTGGTGGATCTCAGGTATATGGTTAGTAGGAATCAGTCATTCCTAACCCTTCCAGAGGGCTTCCCAGATGGCGCAGTGGTAAAGAACCCACCTGCCAGTGCAGGAGATGAAAGAGACACAGGTTCAATCCCTGAGTCGGGAAGATCCCGTGGAGAAGGAAATGGCAACCCACTCCAGTGTTCTTGCCTGGAGAATCCGATGGACGGAGGAGCCTGTGGGCTATAGTCCATAGCGCCACTAAGAGTTGGACATGTCTGAAGCGACTTAGCATGAACACGAACCTTCAAAAGTGTCTCCGAAGAAATCTGGGTTGAGCTATATTTGACAATATATGCTTACCTCAAAAAAAAAAAAAAAGACACTGATAGTGAGTTCCAAGAGGTTTGGTTTGGTCATATTTTCTAGTGTGAATGATGATTTTATTAAACCCAGGTCTGGCTCTAAGTACCGTAGATGCTGTAATATTTTGATTTCTTTGATTCTACTCAGGTAGCAGAAAGACTCAACACTTTTGTGGTGTACTGTTAACTTCAGCCCTAGTAAAGAGTGAAATCCCAGAGGTCCCCTCCTCAGTCATTTTACGGTCGTCTTGTTAGATTGTGAGATTAAAGAAATAGACCTCAATTTACAAGAGTAGATTGACATTTCATACCTGGCTCTTCTCCAAGAGTTGATCTCATTTTATCCAAAAACATTAGAAGTCAAGCACAGCAAACTTGGATTGACATAATTTAATTTGCCACATTAGCTAAGTCACATTTAACTGTGTTAAACTTCCATGGTCTGTCGAGAGCAAGTGTTCTGTGTGATAATTCTTTAAGCAAAATCTTGCTTCGTTTTCTAAATTTAAAAAAAAAAAACAACAAAAAAAACCTGTTTCTTCTCAGAAGCCTTGAGTTCTGTGTATTTAAATTCATGAATGTGTCAGTAGTTTTATTTATTACCCTCTCCCTGCAACGGATAGAAAAATACTTTGAGCTTTTCCATAATATCTTTATGCAGCTTCAGTTGTCAAGTGGCATTTGACTTAAATTGCAAAATGTAAAATCAAGCGGCAGGCGACGGCTTAAAGATTACAGCTTGCTTCTGCAGCTGTTGTTCATATCAAAAACTACCAGCAAATCCTTTTGCATGAGTTATACTAAATTTGTAACAGTCTCTATTGTGTAGAGTTGCTGAAAGTTTCTGGGGCAAGGGAAGAAAAACGATTAAAGTTTCAATATCCCTGTTTGTCAATGAAAATAAAATGTAGACCTCCCTTTTATACTTCACCTAAGAATTTATAGGAAGGAAGAATACATTCGTAAAATTTTGGGAAAAGAAAATTCAATTATTTCTATCCTGCTTTGTAGCATTTTTAATGGCATCCTAGGAAACTCATTTCTACTCATCACTATTGTTAAAATACAGACTTGAACAAATTTGGAAATGCATAGAAACTTGTGCTGTATTTCCTCCTTTTTTTTTTTTTCTCTCCCCCTCTTAGAGGTTTACCAGATGTTTGCTTGTGTGGTCCTGTGATTTTTGACTTAGTTGTTTTCACTTTAAAAATATTAATAATATGTGGCGGTTGTAACAAGCAAAATAGTCTCCCTTGAGATAACTGTTACTAACTGCCTGGACTAGGTATTCTTAATGGCATTCTTAAAAAATTACAATTGGATAAAAAGCCGTAGTTTTGTGCTAGAAAATTTGTGTTCTGAGGTGGCTGCTAAATATTCTTGTCAAATGACCATCATTAGTGAAGAATATACTTCATACATTCCAAAATAAACAAAAATATTTATCAACCCCCCCCCCAAAAAAAAACACCCCAAGGTTTTTCTCATCTTAATTTTAGTCTGTCTTGAGTTCTATTTTGTGCCTGTTAGTAGTGCTTCCTGGGGATGAGAAGAGAGCCTGCCGGATAGAATCGAGCACATACTCACAGCCGGTCTGTGACTTGTCCATCAATTAAATGTCTGTCGTCTTTTCTAGTAAATACAATATCTGTGGGAAGGGTTATTTTGGCTCTTCTGTGGAGGACAGCCCTGGCTCCTGTTGCCCGGGGACCAGCGTGGGTTAAAGGCCCTTCATGTAATGGTCACCTGCGTCCTTGCATGAAGGGTGATGTCCTTCATGCTGATGACTTGTGCCCTGTTTTTGTGGTCAGTGGTCCATTATTGCTGTAAGGGCCACTTTTCTAGGTGGGAGGACTCTCTTCTTGCCTTTTCTCAATGAGATCAATTGAGTAGGGGTTGGTGGTGAACGCATGTTGTTGCCAGCTCTTTTGAGCAGGGTGATTTGAAAGAAAGCCCAGGGCCCCTATAAACACCCTGGGACTTGGGGTTGGCTAGGCCCACCTCCTCCTCTTCCCCAGAGCCTGGGGATTTGAAGGGGAGGAATCTATTCTGAAGGAGATCAGCCCTGGGATTCCTTTGGAAGGAATGATGCTAAAGCTGAAACTCCAGTACTTTGGCCACCTCATGTGAAGAGTTGACTCATTGGAAAAGACTCTGATGCTGGGAGGGATTGGGGGCAGGAGGAGAAGGGGATGACAGAGGATGAGATGGCTGGATGGCTTCACTGACTCGATGGACGTGAGTCTGAGTGAACTCGAGAGTTAGTGATGGACAGGGTGGCCTGGTGTGCTGCGATTCATGGGGTCGCAAGGATTCGGACACGACTGAGCGACTGAACTGAACTGAGTCAGAAGAGGCTCTCAAAGTCTAAGTAGGAAAGAGCTTCATAGAAATATGTTCACCTTCTGGGAGGAAAAGTGGGAGAGTACCTAGCTTAAATTAACCTACAGAGGAGAGGTACCATTGTTTAAAATGCAATGGGAATTGTTAAGAATTAGCAGTGAGGTACTCTTATTCCAAACCCATTTTAAAGCTCATGTAATTTTTGAAATGGGGTTGTTTTGAGCTTTTGCAGGAAAAGTAACTCTCTCTCTGTATCATAGGATTCCTTAGAAAGCTGCCGTGAGAATTGAAGTAAAAGTGCAAGTGTTAGTTGCTCAGTCATGTTTGACTCTTTGCGACCCGATGGACTGTAGCCCGCCAGGCTCCTCTGTCCATGAGATTCTCCAGGCACGAATACTGGAGAGGGTTGCCATCCCTTTCTCCAGGCGATCTTCCCAACCCAGGGATCAAACCCGGGTCTCCTGCATTAGCAGGCAGATTCTTTGCCGTCTGAGCCACCAGGGAAGTCCAGTGTCACAGTAGGCGCGTTTATGGTGATTGAGGAGCACTTTTGGGTTCCATTTGTCTCCTAAAGTGTTTGCTTTTGTTCTAGAGAACCCAGGGCTCATCCTATTGTTCTACAAGGATAACAAGGCTAAGGGAAAATCCACAGAAAACTGACAAGTGTTTATTGATATCTCAGTTATTAGTTATGGAGACCTTCGTGAACACTGCTGTTAAAGCTGTCTGCAAGGGTCAAGCTCTGCTCGATTCCTCTGTGTGAGCCCATAGGCTTAACACGGTCATCAGTCAGGGGCAGGAGGGAGACTGAGTTCAGGTGACTCGGAACATGGTGCGTCCTGGCGAGGATGGAAATTCACGTATCTTGTTCTTTTTTTCCCTCTAGGTTATTCCTGCCGGTTGGTGTCACAGAACATGGCCCTTATCCTACTGAAGGAGGACTCTTTGGACGTAAGTAGCTTTTCAAAAGTTATATCTGATATAATTGTGTTAAACCTTTTGTTTATTTCTACTATGGCCAATAAGCAGTGTTTATTTATTTTCCTGAAAAGTGACTATGAAACTACTTGGTGTGTTTTCTGTTTTTGTTTATGAATGGATGGCATAAAGTCATATCTTTAAACATCAAAATAGTAAGTTTAGGACATTGCTTTTTGAGCTTCATGATAATGCTTTGTTTCACTCACCTAGAGTTGTACATTTATAATGGAGTAGTCTTAGTCTGGTTTGACATCCTGTTAGGATCTCCATAAAGGAGTGACAGGCAGCTCAAGTGATGCTTGCTATGAAGACTTGCAGGATTTCCTTTCTAGTTTCAAGTGTCAGGAGTTGTCTCTGTGTATATGACAGTTGGTTACACAGGCTCAGGGAGAACGGAAGAGACCCTATTTGCCCTCTCACGGTCTAAAGCCACTGGTAAGATCCTGGCTGGGAGCTGATTTGAGGGTCACCAGTGGTCTGCTTGGCAGTGTGACAAGGTACCAGGAGCTCAACAGTGAGGTTCCATTTGTAGGTCACTTAACAAGAGCTTGTTCTGGCAGGCACCCATGGCTATGCTTACAGTCAGTGTGTTATATTTAAATGCCAGCGTTCAGAGCAGGTGTTAGGGTTAGTTACTCTTGTAATGGGGGGAGATGTACTCCCTGCAAACTGGGGGTGTGAATCCTCCTGTCAAGGCCAGGATGTGGTGTACCCGTTGAGGATTCCAGGGGCGGGAGTCAGGGGGCGTCTGTACCTCTGAAGCCCCTCATCACTTGATATGGATGGTCTCTGCTTTTCCTCCCTGGGGTGTGGTGCTGGGTGAACCACGAGAGGTAAGAGGTGTTGCTGATCGCTCTTCTGTTTGGATGAGCATTTTCTTTTCAGTCTTTCAATATGAGAGCAGTCTTAAATGCATGACTTAAGAACATGTTGGGCAGATAAAAACCCAAGCTTACTGTATAAGTAGGAACAGAAGTATTCTTTCTTAGAGATGAGCTGTCTGCTCTCATTGGGGAAATTCTTAAGTTACCACTGTCTCCGTCTCCCGGTGTAACCATCTACTTCTTCCACTTAAATTTGAATCATAGACCTCATGGAAGATGTTTTAGTTCATGTGAACTTACTTATTTGACCTGAACATTATTTTATTGAGGTACGTTTTTCCCTTTATTACCCAGATATATATATATATACACACACACATATATATGTATACATATATATATACACACATATATATGTATCTATATATATACATATATTTATGTATACATATATATTTATATTTATATATATATTTATTTATATTTATACACATATATATATGTATCTATAAAGAGAAAACTTTCTGTAAGGGGTTAATGAGAAGTGAAAATGTTTTTCTCTGCTGTCCATGGCAATAGTCGCTTGCCATAAGTGGTTATTAATTATTTGAAATGTAACCAGCTTGATTAAGGAACTATCAATTTCAAGTAATTTAAATGACCACATGTGGTTAGTGGCTGCTGTACTGGAAGACACCGTGTAGGTCATTTTCAGTCCATTTGTGCAGGGGTCAGCAATTTCTGGCCATTGGTCCAAATCTAAGCTTACCACTTGTTTTTTTCTCTCTCAGTTTTTTTGAGACATAATTGACATACAGCACTGTACACGTTGGGCTTCCCTGGTGGCCCAGACAATAAAGAATCTGCCTGCAATGCACGAGACCTGGGTTCAATCCCTAGGTCGGGAAGATTCCCCAGGGAAGGGGATGGCTACCGACACCAGCATTCTTGCCTAGAGAATTCCATAGACAGAGGAGCCTGGCAGGCTACAGTCCATGGGGTTGCAAAGAGTCAGGTGTGACCAATAACACCCATTTAAGGTGTTCAGCAAAATGACTTAGCTCCATTATGAAATGATGACCACAATACACTGAGTGAATGTCATCTCCTAGATACAAAATTAAATAGAAAAAATATTTCTTGTGATGAGGACTCTTAGGATTTACTCTTAACAACTTTCATATATAACTTACAGCAGTTAATAAATAAATTATATTTATCATGTTGTACATTCCATCCCTAGTACTTATTTACTTTACAGCTGGAAGTTTGTAGCTTCTGACCATCTTCCTACACTTCCCCCTCCCCAATCCCTCACTTCTGGTACCCACAAATCTGATCTTTCTCTATGAGTTTGCTTTTGAAATATAATTGACCTATAGCACTGTTAGTTCCTGTTACACAACATAGGGATTTGACCACCTGTTTTTGTAAATAAAGTTTTATTGGAAGACAGTCATTTACATATTATCAATGGTAAAGGTAAATTATTGCAAAACAGAACAAATCGTCCATGAACACTCACCTGTTTGCTGTCTGCTCCCTCCCTGATCAGAAGGAAACTGACTCCATTCTAGTTCCACTGTGTGCTATTGCTGTATCTTCTAAAACAATGTTTTTTGAAATGTTAAGAAGCACTGAGAAGTAGAATCTTTGGCTAATTTGGGGGGAGATCCAGAGTTATAAATAATTAAGTACGTTTCCCTACCACAAGTTTTGTGCAATCTTTA
The DNA here is from genome assembly GCA_006410635.1 of Cephalophus harveyi. Lineage (NCBI taxonomy): Eukaryota > Metazoa > Chordata > Mammalia > Artiodactyla > Bovidae > Cephalophus > Cephalophus harveyi. The sequence continues at coordinate 15,987 of SJYT01004722.1, read as the reverse complement.
ATATGCTTATCACACTGTGAGTCAGGCAGAGGGTGATATAGAATATTTTGTTAACCAAACTTATTTAAATCACTGAGTTTTTTTTTTTTTTAATAAGTAACTCGTGATAGCAATACAGGTTTAGAAATGCTGATTTTAAAAATATAGAGATTTCCTCTTTACAGATGTGATAAAGTAAAAGCAAATAAAAGAGGATACTCAGAGTAAGAAAACAGAAAAACACATATTTAACTTCAGAATTTATATGAAATCAACAGATATTTGAGTGTTCTTAGTAGGCCATGCTGGAGAAGGCAATGGCACCCCACTCCAGTACTCTTGCCTGGGAAATCCCATGGACAGAGGAGCCTCGTAGGCTACAGTCCATGGGGTAGCTGAGAGTCAGACATGACTGAGCGACTTCCCTTTCACTTTTCACTTTCATGCATTGGAGAAGGAAATGGCAACCCACTCCAGTGTTCTTGCCTGGAGAATCCCAGGGACGGGGGAGCCTGGTGGGCTGCTGTCTATGGGGTCGCACAGAGTCGGACACGACTGATGCGACTTAGCAACAGCAGCAGCAGCAGTAGGCCATGCAGATTGCTAGAACTGCAGATGTAGCAATAAATGACAGTGTACTATCTGCTCTCAGGTTTCTATTTTAGCTGAGAAAATAGCCATTTAGTATTGACTTAATTAAGCTTTTTTTTTGTGCCAGTTGCCACAAAGGAGAAGTGTAAGGTAAGATGCTAAGTACAAATAGTTAGGGGGGGTTCATGAGCTTTCTTGGCAAAGGATGAGATGGTAAATATTTTAGGCTCTGGGTCACAGCTGCTCTTTTCTCCCCCTTTAATGAGAAAGCAGCTGTAGATAGTACACACACAGGTCACACATACACAGATGTGAGCGTGTCCCGTTCGCATACATACGTCTGTCTCTTTGTATTCATGTTCTTAACACATTACTGACCAGGGGATTTTATAGACACCAACGCCAGTGGCCATAATACCTTTCCAGTCAATAATGTATTAAGTATTTTCCAAAAATGACTGTACAAGCCATAAAGGAAGTCTCATGACATTTCAGAGAATTGGTCATCATTTGGCTTGTTCTGTGAATCCAAGGCTCCGAACCAACAAATCACTGATTTTAAAAAAGTTCATTATAAAATTTCCCTGGGCTTCCGTGGTGGCTCAGCTGGTAAAGAATCTGCTGGTAATACAGGAGACCTGGGTTCAATCCCTGGATTGAGAAGATCCTCTGGAGAAGGAAAAGGCTACCCACTCCAGTATTCTGGCCTGGATAATTCCATGGACTACAGTCCATGGGGTCGCAAAGAGTCAGACACGAATGAAGGACTTTCACACTCATAAAAATCTGTACTCTTGGAAATTTAAAAACCACTCATAAATAATTCAGGAGTCAGAGAGGAAATCACATTGGAAATTAGAAAGTACTTAGAATGATTGAAAAATAATTTGCATCAAAATCTGTGGGATTTGGATTTCCCGGAGAGAGAAATTTGTACCATCACTGCTTATTGTATAAAAGAGGAAATACTTAAAAGTAGTAAGCTATTCACACAATTTAAGATGTTAGCAAAAGAGCAAGATAAGATCAACAAAACTGAAAGTGGATTCTTCAAAAAGATTAATGAGATTAACACACACAAATGTTAGGAATGAGAAAAGAGAAATAACTCCAGGTAGAGAGAGCAGTGATTAGAATAATATGAACGACTCTGTGTAAATAAATTTGAGGCTTAGATGAAATGGGTAATTACCTAGGAAAAACAAAACTTCAGACTCCAGGAAATAGGAACCTGAATAACCCTACCCCTGTTAAAGGGATAGTATCATGACTTCTGATTTTTCCTCCAAAGAGAATACATTATACTCTAGTTTTGTCAAGAATTAAAAGAACAAGCAGTTTCAATTTTATAAAAAGGCTTCCAAAAAATATACCCAAAAAAGTCAATACTTTTCAGTGTAGGTTGATGTTTAAAGTAACCTTTGGATCAAAAGCAGTAGGGGCAGAATGATAAAGAAAAATTGCAGGTCAGTCTCAACTGTGAACAGAGAGGTAACATTCTTTGATAAAAGATCAACAAACCAAATCCAATAATATAAAAGAAATCAGACATATGATACAGTTGGGTTTTAATTCCAAGGCTGTAAGCATGTGTTTTCTTGAGAAAAATCTGCTGTTAATATACTTTGCCTCATTAACAGATAGAAATAATACAGTCATCCAATTGGATGTAGAAAAAAATTTAGTATTTATCTTTAGCCAACAACAGCAACAAACTTTAAATCCTGGAGTAGGTGTGCACTTAACTTGATAAGGTGCATCTACTGAAATCCTCAGAGAAGGCAATGGCACCCCACTCCAGTACTCTTGCCTGGAAAATCCCATGGGCGGAGGAGCCTGGTAGGTTGCAGTCCATGGGGTCGCGAAGAGTCGGACACGACTGAACGACTTCACTTTCACTTTCATGCATTGGAGAAGGAAATGGCAACCCACTTCAGTGTTCTTGCCTGGAGAATCCCAGGGACGGGGGAGCCTGGTGGGCTGCCTATGGGGTCGCACAGAGTCAGACACGACTGAAGCGACTTAGCAGCAGCAGCAGCACTGAAATCCTATGTCAAATAACCATATCATTCATGGTCAATGATGGACTCATTGTCTCTAAAGTAGAGAGACAGCACATTCCCACCAGGAGTCCCTTTTATTGCTAGATGTCCTGTTATTGCCTAGATGTCCTGGGTTGCTAGATGACTTTTTAAAGAAACAGAACATTACAGATGATTGAAGCTTCATTAGTTCTCCTTTATCCATGGTCTAAAACCTTTGGGTTCCTTTGCCATCCACGTGTGTGTCTATAAGCTATGTCAAACCTGGTTTTGAAGCTTTAATTTTGAGATCGTATTTTATGTATCTCTGTGCAGTTTGCTTTTTTCACCCGTGTTTTTGACATTGACTCATGCTGATCAGTCTAGTTCTAGCTTATTGCTGAACAGCATTGAAAACTTGGTGGTAGACGGTTTGGATTGAGTTTCCATTTTTGTGTTGTGGTGAGTGCTGCTGAGAATGTTGCACGTGTGTGATCTCTGTGCCCCTGCACCGAGAAACAAGTCCAGCTGCTCAGTGTGCACCCCCTCTGTGTCACCGGGTGATGCTTCTTTCTCTCTGGGGTGGTTCCACCACACACTCCTCCTCCAGGAGTATGTACAGGTTTCCATGACTACAAACCCCATTTCTGCAGATGCTCCATCCGTAATACAATAGGCACAAAAAGATGTCAGTTTCCCATTATCTTTGCCGAAGGCTGACAGTCACCTCTTAGTGGGTCGTCTTCGTACTGCTTCCTGACTGCTTGGGAAAAGTTTTCAGCGTTCTCCTCCACTCTGATTTTTCTCAAGAACTTCTGGGGCCTGTGTGATGAATTTGTTGTCAGTGTGTGGAACAGCATTCTCTTCTTGAGGATTGTGGACTCCACCTCCTGCCCTCCGTACCTTTTTGGTGGTCTTTTTTTTTTCTTTGTGGGTAAATGGTTTCTAAAGCAGTCCTTTTCCCCCAGATAAATGAATGCGAATCCTTCTTTGTTTCCATTCTTCAGTGACCACTTAATGAAGCCGAAATTTTAAGAGCAGTATTTGGTATAGCTTATCTCATCAGATTCTTCGAGTCCCTGAAGTTACCTGTTGGGGATCCAGAAAGAAAGTGATATTTCTAGTCTGTCCCCACCTCTGGAACATTTATTTTCTGTTTCTGAATCACGAGTTGTAGGAATCACTCTTTGTTCCTTTAAAAAAAAAAAATTAGCAAATCTGATAGATTGAATTAGGTTGTAGGGGACAAATTGCTGTGGCCAACCAAGCACATATGGCTCCTATTGAAGGTAATCATAGTAACCCTTTGACACGTGTGGCAGCTGCTGCCAGTCTCCAGCCAGGATCTAGGCTTAGAGGGCGGTGCACATGTAATTTAAGCAGTAACCTCGAGATTAAATATGTCATTGACAATGATTTTGCAGAATAAAGCTGAAGCCTGCTGTATCTTGAAAAGGAAATTATTTCAGACATATAAATAGCTTACTGTACAGTTTAATTATAGTCTTAGTAGTAGACAAGGCTCAACTGATGAATCTCCACAAGGAGACTCATGTAGGACTGAAAATCTTGCTGCATTTGTATGGAAATAACAAAAGCTATGATGCCAAGTGAAATGTAAAACCAGTTTCAATTAATTTTGAAGTTAATTTTTTGACTGTAATTGTATGGAGAGTTATTATTCCATGACCATGTACAGTTTCTTTATCATTGTCTAATAGATTAATTTGAAGGTCTTTTCCTTGTTATTTATGTGGCATTTGCAGTATTTAGATATTAGGTTTTAGTTTTAGAAGTTGATTGTTTTTATATATTATTTTTTTTGACTGCACCTTGTGGCTTGTGGGATCTTAATTCCCTGACCAGGGGTTGAACCTGGGCCTCAGCAGTGAAAGCACCAAGTCCTAACCACTGGACCACCAGGAAATTCCCTTTATATCTTTATTTAAATTCTGGGATTTTATGTTCCATTGAATCTGAATTATAAGCACTTTTCAATATTTCAGTTCTTTCCATTGAGAATTTACAGGCTAGTTTTGTAAGTGGGTGTTTATTTGAAGGGTTTGGCCAAATAGAACTGAAAACTGGTTTATCTGACAAAAACTCTTAAGTTGGGTGCCGAGACAAGGACAAGATATTTGCTTGCCAACCTGATTCTTTGTTGGTGTTATCTCAACTTTGTTGTTTATTGTGGTTTTCTCTATGAATTTCTTGAATTTATTTTTGTTAGAATCATGCAATTTACTGAATTACTTATATTTTCCCATGCTTTTTTTTCATTACTTTAGAATTTTAAAAAGTGAGTGTGATCTGGTGAGAAGATTTTAAGAAACACCTCTCTCCCTTCCCTCTTAGCTTCCATGACCTTCCCCTCATAAACCTTATTATCTAGATTTAAAATACACAATGGATAAAGAAAGGAGTGGGTTTCTGTTTTGCAAAATAGCACTTGGTGGTGTGATGCATGTTTGTGTTTAAAATTCAACTGTTTCTACCCATGTAGCCTACCGAAACCCTCTGCCTCATGACACATTATTTTTATTAGTTAATTTATGTGTTTCTATGTTTTATATTATGAATTTAAACAATACAGAAATCGACTACTGGTCTGGAAATTACGTGCAAGTGTCCAGCATGTAAGTATGCCATATTCATGAAAGCAGGTTGAGAATCCAGGGCTTGTTGCCAGTCCTGTAGAAATTCTGTAGGAACTGAAAGACGGTATGAGCTTGGATGGACATTTGGGTGGCAGTGGGAAAGGAGATTCCTTTTTGAACTTTAGAACTGAAGTTATTTCTAGTTTCTAGTTGTGGTAGGTGTAAGCTTAACCAGCTCTCCTGCTGAAAATAAGTAAGGCTGTTGAATTAATATTTTTATAAGTGTTGAAGAGAAGACAGGTGAGGAATTCTCAGATAAAACTGAAGGAAGAACAGAAGCCTTGTCCTGAAGGCCTTCATGGCCCTAGCCTAGGGATCTGAGTGAGCGGGCGAACCTGGCTTCCTGTGGGCTTGACAGCTGTGTTCTTCGCACCTGTCAGGTGCAGCGTGCTCACAGAACTAGGGCTGAGAAGTTGAAGTTTGTACTTTGTACAGAAAGAAAGTGGCCTTGGCTGGAAGACCCAAGTTGCACAATAGACTGAAAAGCAAAGAAAGTGTAAAATGTGTGATAAAACCTAGATTAATCCTGAATGTATTCAGTAATACCTGGGGATATAATATCAATTTGAAATATAACATGATGATAGCCTACAAGTTGAAGAGTGGGAAATAGATATTAGTTGGAAACCCTCATGTTGTTTGGCAATAGTTTTCAAGCAGAAATTGCTTTGTGGTTGATAGAACTCTTATGACTTAACAGCTTTTTCCTCCCTTTTAAATAATGGAACCAAATGTTCCAAGTAGACACTGTGAATCCTATTGCTTGGTACCTGTCATCAAAGGGGAAAGTTGGAAATCAGTAAACCAATGATGACATTACTTTTTATTGAAGTATAGTTAATTCACAAAGCCATGTTAGTTTCTGCTGTGCATCAAAGTGATCAGTTATATATATATATATTCCTTTTTATATTCTTTTCCATTATAGTTTATTATGAGATATTGAATATAGTCCCTTGTGCTATATAGTAGGACCTTGTCATTTATCTTTTTTACATATAGTAGTTTGTATCTGTTAATCCCAACCTCCTAATTTATCCCTCCCCTGCCTTTCCCCTTTGGTAACCATGTTCATTTTCTATGTCTGTGAGTCTGGTTCTGTTTTGTCATATGAGTTCATTTGTATCATATTTTAGATCCTACATATAAGTGATATCATATGGTATTTGTCTTTCTCTGACTCCCCTTCATATGATACTCTCTAGGCCCATCCATGCAAATGGCATCATTTCATTCTTTTTAATGACTGAGTTATATTTCATTGTATATATGCACCACATCTTTGTTATCCATTCGGCTGTCAATGAACCTGTATGTTGCTTCCATGTCTTGGCTCCAATGATGACATTTTAATTTTATTTCAGTAAAATTGTGTGAAACTGTAGAGGGAAAAGAGACCTAAGCAAATGAAAGAATCCTCAAGGAATGTATGATCATTATGATGGGGAGCTGGTTTGAGGGAGTTAAGGTGAGGGTTGAGCCGCATCCTGTGGAAGGATTATCGCCGTTGCTGTCCGGCCTCTGTTTTATTGCTCCTCTTGCTGTGTTAGTGTGACTGGTTCCAGTGTCCTCCACTCTAGGCTCAGCATCCCCAGGGACGGTGTCTTATCCTACTCACTCTTACGTCTGCTCTCTTCTCCAATTCGCAAGAAGGTACCTTGAGATGCATCAAGAAATAGTTACTTAATAATCAGGAGAGATGCTCTCAACATAATTTGTTTTGTGCATTATTAAATATAAAAACTGCTTATGTGTCAAATATCAGATTTCTTAGTCCCTGGGCTGAGTGTTGGTGGAGACATTGTATGACAAAGTAACCATTAGACTCACTTAGAACTAGGCTAAATCTGTTTACTTCACTATTTTTATTTTCCACAAACTGTTCTGCTACTTGGTGCTTACTTGCCATTGTCTTGGATTTTTAAAATTAGTATGTTTAACTCCTAAAGTATTATCTTGGGCTGATAATGCTTATAAATGTCGATCTTGGAAATTCTTGAGGGATTTTGCAGAACAGAGAGATCAGTTTCTTTCCCTTAAGTATAATTATCTTAGGTTTTATTTAATACACTTACATTTTTTACCAAAATCTAATTCATATACAGTTAAATTCACCATCATGCATTCTTATTTCTGTATTATGAGACATACTGGAACATGGAGTTTTATTTTTGTTTCAAAGTTTTGAGACGATAATGGAGGAATTCTTTCTTTAAGTAAGCTCATACATTTTGTTTTAAATTGCATTCATATGGAAATTACTTACCATAAATTTAGTTCATGGGACAAAATATATTTTCTGTTCACCCTTTCTATGGTAACTCCATTAGGTCATTTCTAATTCTGAATTTGTATCAAAATCTTCATAATGGCAATGAATAAATGATGAAAAAAAAATATTCAAATAAAAGATTGAAAATTCTAGAGAAAAAAATAAACAAAAAACCTTACTGTGTAATCTATATTATTGCTAACGAGAGTCATTATGGACAGAGATCTTCATAATTTTTTGGGTCAGAACCCAAAGTCCATTTTTTTTAATCATTCCAGCTAATGTTGATATTTATCAAATCCAGTCCTGATATATGTGAGGAATTTGGAGGTGGGTGGCAGGTGCGATTGCTTATATAACAATGGGTTTCCCCTTGAGGAATTTGAAGATCTATTTCTTTTGAAGTACTGGTTGTCAAAATTAGAAATCATAGAGAACAAGTTTGTACTGAATCTAGAGCAAATTTACCTCAAAGTTTGTCTTTAAAATCCACAGTGGGCTTTGAATTTTGTCCTATGGACATGATTCAATTATACCTTGACCCTGTGTTATTTTTATAAATCAAGACGTTCAGGGAATGTATGTGGCAAGAGTGAGGTGTGTAAGTGGAGCTAAGCAGATTTTGGGCAGCTGGCCTGTTTGTGCCTAATGGAGAGAAAAGAAACCGAAAGAACCAGTGACAAAAGCAGTCTTGTGAGGGGCGATGGTGAGCAGAAGCCAGGAGAGAGGGTGTCACAAAAGAGTGGGAGTGCTGATGAGAAAGACAAATACCACACGATGTCCTTAAAGGTGGAATCTGAGACATGACACAGATGAACCTATCCGTGAAACAAATAGAATCATGGGCATTAGAGAAGAGGCTTGTGGTTGCCAAGGAGAAGGGGAGGCAGGGGAGGGAAGGATTGGGCGTTTGGGGTTAGCAGACGCAAGCTGTTACATATAAGATGGATAAACAAGGTCCTACTGTAGAGCGCAGGAACTGTATTCAATATCCTGTGATAAACCACATGGAAAAGAGCATGAAAAAATGCATGTATGTGTATAACTGAATCCCTTCGCTGTACAGCCGAAAGGAGCACACCTTTGTAAATCAACTATACTTCAATAAAAGTTTTTTAAAAGTGGTAATGTTCAGGTATAAAATTATTATATTTTGAAACCCAGAAAAGCAATGAATCTTGTCCTACCCCCCTGACCCTTCTCCCCGCTCCCATACTTTAGAAAAGGGTGAAATAATCTGAAACAAACGTTTATAGGGGTTCCTATAAGGTCATTATGGACCTAAGTCATCATGTAAGAGAAAAAAGGATTTGCCAGGATTTTCTCATTTAAACATTTGTGTGTAAATCTGTTAGAGATATTCTCGATTAAATGTCTTTGCTATAAATTATGAGCCACTGAAGTTTAAAGACTATATTGTAATATGCATCCCTCAGCCCCCAGATTAAACTTGAACACGAAAGGCTAGGACCATGATGTTTTTTAAAGGTTCTTCTCAGTATCAATTCAGATAATGAAACAGGTTCCCCTCCCCCCTTTTTTTTCAAGGAAAGATACGAAGAGGCCAATATAAAAATCTTATAAATTCACTAAATGTATTTTTTGCATATATATGTCTGTGTGGGGTGTGTGTGTGTGTATTTTTCATTTTCTGATGCTGTCATTAGGACCAGTTTCTCTTTCTTTGCTTACGGTTTATCACCATCATGGACTTGGGACATTGGAGGAGTTTATCTTCATGGAAACAAAACTGCTCTAACTTTTTAGTTGTTATAGAAAACTTCCCCAAAATATAATCCCCCAAAATCCAGCCCCCCCCCATCTTATTCCCTACAATTCTGAATTGGTCTATTGAACAAATCCTGCCTGTAACATCCTCAGCATCCAGCATGCAGCCTTATATTATGATGAGTACTCAATATACCGAAAGAATGAATTTCTCACTTTGTTCCTGATTTTCACTCCTGAGATATTCACCCTAATCCTGCTCGTGTGGATGATCATTTCTTCCTGGCTTATCTTGTTTCCTTCATGCCTGCATCTTTCAAACAAGATCTGGGTTTCCATGTCCTCATCTTAGGGAGCTTATTTTGCTCTGTGTTGCTGACTCAGTGGAGGCTTTGCCTTGTTCCCCTTAGGGCTGTGAGCTTGTGTGTTAAGACGTGTATTCCATGTAGGTGGTGCTTAAGACAATAACAGAATTGAAATCCCTAAGAAGCATGCTTTTCAGTGGGAAAGTGGCCTGCCTTTTTCTCTGTGTTTCTTTTCTTGTCAGCATCTCTCTCACTTCTCTTGCCTTTGCTGGTCTGTAGGAGTCCCTGCTGTCCAGTGTTTACAGCTTGGGAAGAGACAGTAGGTTAAGCCTGGGGCCAGAGTTCTATTATCACCTATTTATACCTGTGGTTTATGAACACAGAAGTGAAAAAGGAGAGGAATTTGGAGGAAATTAAATTATAGAAACTGCCTTGGGTTGATTGAGTTATACTCTTAATGCTCTACTTTTTGTAACTGTAGACAGGTCCTTTGTGTTTACAAATGTCATCTCAATTTAGTTTACATTTTGCTAAGTTGTTGGGAGACTTGGTGAACTGCAACAAATACTTGATATTTTTCTGTTTATTTTTAATGGTTTCTGTATTGGAAAATATTGCCTAAAGTTTGAACAATGCACTTCCTAAGCACACATGACAGTATTTCCCCAAACTGTGAGTACAAGGGGCATCTGAGATATGTATGCACCTTGCCAACCTGCCAGCTGGTGGTCTTGTGTACATGAGCTGCTTTGCAGAAATATAGCCAGTTTTCCCAAATAACATGACTAGTACAATTTTCCTGGTGACCACCTCATAAGTTCTCATTTCTGTTTCAGCTCCTGTAAATTTAATGACTGCCTGATTTTAGGAGGTCCCTTCCATGTGCAGTAGTGTGTTACTTGGGACATACTTGAATTGGCTGAGATCTAGAAGGCTTTTGGATTTGAATTCCCTCTAGACGTGCAGAAAGGTTATTGTTTCTTTAATGGTATAAGGAAAGCTTCACAGCAACGACAGATTGTGCATGATTAGTTATATATAGTCCCATTTGTGGGGAGAACAACTTGGAGTATGAAGGGTGGGCAATGAGAAGATGGACCTTTAGTGACCAGAGGAAAAGAAATTGGTGTGGATCCAGAGTTGCACTTGTCTCAGCTGCAGGGAATCAGCAACACTGTTCCTTAGGGGGACGTACAAGCTGGGGTCCAGTCATCAAGAGACAAAGTGTTCTTTAAGAAGACAAAACCTTGTTCTTTTTCTTTCCATTGTTTTAAAAAATTATTTTTTGAAGTATACTTGATTTACAGCATTGTGTTAATTTCTGCTGTAAAGCAAAGTGATTCAGTTATATATATACATGTCAATCGCAACCCACTCCAGTACTCTTGCCTGGAAAATCCCATGGAAGGAGGAACCTGGTAGGCTGCAGTCCATGGGGTTGCTAGGAGTCGGACACGACTGAGCGGCTTCACTTTCCCTTTTGACTTTCATGCATTGGAGAAGGAAATGGCAACCCACTTCAGTGTTCTTGCCTGGAGAATCCCAGGGACAGGGGAGCCTGGTGGGCTGCCATCTATGGGGTCGCACAGAGTTGGACACGACTGAAGCGACTTAGCAACATACATGTATCAGTTCAGTTCAGTCACTCAGTCGTGTTCAATTCTTTGCGACCCCATCAATTGCACGCCAGGCCTCCCTGTCCATCACTAACACCAAGAGTTCACCCAAACTCATGTCCATCGAGTCGGTGATGCCATCCAGCCATCTCATCCTCTGTTGTCCCCTTCTCTTCCTGCCCCCAATCCCTCCCAGCATCAGAGTCTTTTCTAATGAGTCAACTCTTTGCATGAGGTGGCCAAAGTACTGGAGTTTCAGCTTTAGCAGAGTCGGACACGACTGAGCGACTGAACTGAACTGAACTTCCAAAGAACACCCAGGACTGATCTCCTTTAGAATGGACTGGTTGGATCTCCTTGCAGTCCAAGGGACTCTCAAGAGTCTTCTCTAACACCACAGTTCAAAAGCATCAATTCTTTGGCACTCAGCTTTCTTCACAGTCCAACTCTCACATCCATACGTGACCACTGGAAAAACCATAGCCTTGACTAGAAGGACCTTTGTTGGCAAAGTAATGTCTCTGCTTTTGAGTATACTATCTAGGTTGGTCGTAACTTTCCTTCCAAGGAGTAAGCGTGTTTTAATTTCATGGCTGCAATCACCATCTGCAGTGATTTTGGAGCCCCCCAAAATAAGTCTGACACTATTTCCACTGTTTCCCCATCTATTTGCCATGAAGTGATGGGACCAGATGCCATGATCTTCGTTTTCTGAATGTTGAGCTTTAAGCCAACTTTTTCACTCTCCACTTTCACTTTCATCAAGAGGCATTTTAGTTTCTCTTCACTTTCTGCCATAAGGGTGGTGTCATCTGCACATCTGAGGTTATTGATATTTCTCCTGGCAATCGGGATTCCAGATTGTGCTTCTTCCAGCCCAGTGTTTCTCATGATGTGCTCTGCATATAAGTTAAATAAGCATGGTGACAGTATACAGCCTTGACGTACTCCTTTTCCTACTTGGAACCAGTCTGTTGTTCCATGTCCAGTTCTAACTGTTGCTTCCTGACCTGCATATGAGTTTCTCAAGAGGCAAGTCAGGTGGTCTGGTATTCCCATCTCTTGAAGATTTTCCACAGTTTATTGTGATCCACACAGCCAAAGGCTTTGGCATAGTCAATAAAGCAGAATTAGATGTTTTTCTGGAACTCTCTTCCTTTCTCGATGATCCAGCGGATGTTGGCAATTTGATCTCTGGTTTCTTTGCCTTTTCTAAAACCAGCTTGAACATCTGGAAGATCACGGTTCACATATTGCTGAAGCCTGGCTTGGAGAATTTTGAGCATTACTTTACTAGCATGTGAGATGAGTGCAATTGTGCGGTAGTTTGAGCATTCTTTGGCATTGCCTTTCTTTGG
>SJYT01004721.1:0-33120 GCA_006410635.1 Cephalophus harveyi | reverse complement strand
GAATATAATCAATCTGATTTCGGTGTTGACGATCTGGTGATGTCCATGTGTAGAGTCTTCTCTTGTGTTGTTGTAAGAGGGTGTTTTTTTATGACCAGTGCATTTTCTTGGCAAAACTCTATTAGCCTTTGCCCTGCCTCATTCTGCATTCCAAGGCCAAATTTGCCTGTTACTCCAGGTGTTTCTTGACTTCCTACTTTTGCATTCCAGTCCCCTATAATGAAAAGGACATCTTTTTTGGGTGTTAGTTCTGAAAGGTCTTGTAGATCTTCATAGAACCGTTCAACTTCAGTTTCTTCAGCATTACTGGTTGGGCCATAGACTTGGATTACTGTGATATTGAGTGGTTTGCCTTGGAAACGAACAGAGATCATTCTGTCGTTTTTGAGACTGCTTCCAAGTACTGCATTTTGGACTTTTTTGTTGACCATGATGGCTACTCCATTTCTTCTGAGGGATTCCTGCCCGTAGTAGTAGATATAATGGTCATCTGAGTTAAATTCACCCATTCCAGTCCATTTTAGTTTGCTGATTCCTAGAATGTCGACATTCACCCTTGCCATCTCTTGTTTGACCACTTCCAATTTGCCTTGATTCATGGACCTGACATTCCAGGTTCCTATGCAATATTGCTCTTTATAGCATTGGACCTTGCTTCTGTCACCAGTCACATGCTCAACTGGGTATTGTTTTTGCTTTGGCTCCATCCCTTCATTTGACTAAACAACAACAAAATACAATTAGCTGGAACAATCATTAAGTCTTTACTGAATGAATACCCTATTCTTACAATATAACTTATGGCATATGTATGTTAATCCTGACAAAGATTCTCTCCTTGACCAAACTCTAGCCAGCCTCCTCTGAGCCCTCTTCATGACTAGATCTGAGACTAGGTCTATAAAAAACTATAGACTCTCAACAAAAATGCTTTTGTCCACTCTCCTCCTCCTACAATAAACATAGAACTCTCATTACTTCATCCCTTGAGTGACTTTAGCCTCCTAAAGTGACTGCTGGAGTAAATTCAAGGCCCCAGACAACATGTGAAATTAGTCCCTGAAAATCTCTTTCTTAGTGCATTTGCTGAAAAGGACTTTCCGATTTGACTCTTTCTCTGTCCCTCCCTTTGAGATATACATGTATCTGCTACAATTCAAAAGTATCTTTCTCAAGGACTTGAAAGTTTTTCCTTTAAAATGTGATGTTACCTCAATCTCCCCTCTCCATGGGAGGATAAAATCCTATCTTCCATATTTACCAACTAACAGACACAGCTGGCTCAATTGGCAATTACAATGGCCACTTTTTTTTGAAGTTTTCACTTCCCTAATTCTATTGAGCCTCTAATTCCACTTCTTCCTTTTCCTTTAAAATGCCCAGTTACTTCTGTACAATAAAAATTGAGTTTAGCTTTTGTTACACCATCTATTGCAGTAATATTTCACCAATCAAAATCTGTTTTTACCACTCTGGCAAGTATCCAGTTTTATCTTTGACAATCTAAGGCAAGTAGATTTCAGCCTTAAAGCTATCTCTTATCCAACAGTAATGGCCATCTGTGTGAAGCTGGATTCTAGGCATAACATGAAAGTGATGCAGAAATCACATAGTGATGACTGTCAGAGGCAGAGAAAATAATTGTTGTAGCATATGTGCTTATGATTTTCCAAATCTCTTACAGTAAGTGCTAAGCCTCTAAAAGTTATTTTTTATTTGTTTGTTTGTTTTTAATAATTTATTTTGGCAGATGAGTTTAATATGGCTATAAGAGAGATGAACAAAGTTAGGAAGATTTATCAAGATGCCATTAGCATTTTAAGAGAGAGAAAAGGAGGGCTTGAACTGGGGAAATGAGATAGGAGTAGAGGACACAGATATAATGAGGAGGACAGAGTCTAGCAGAGTTCTGTACTGGATGGTGACACTATCTGAAATGAGGGAGGGCCAGCCAGTCAATCATCAGACAGAAGAAAAGAACATGATTTTCCAATTTGGGTTATGTTAAATCTTAGGGCCTGGGGACATATAACTCACAGTCAGCTGTGAGATTACATATTCAAGTCTGTAATGCAGGAGAAGGTTTTTTTTGTTATTGTTGTTGTTTTTTTAATGAAGATACAGTTTATCATAACCATTCCAGTGGTCATTGAAAGGAAAACCTGAAGAGAGCCAACAAGGGAATTTGTGGGTGGAGAAGTAGGAAGAAGACTGAAGCCTGGTAAATGCTAACACTTGTAGAAAAAAACAAAAACAGAAAAACAAAAATAATAAAATTCATCAAAGAAATGAAGAAAGGATAGTATAGAAGTTCTAGTAGAAGCAAGAGGTTATGGTGTCACAGAAATCAAGAGAGAACACATTTTAAAATAATAATCAATATTCTTAGATGCTTTAAAATGGTCATGTTAGATAAGCACAAAAAAGGCTCATTGATTTGACTATTGAATACTTGTAATTAAGTAATATATCGGTTATAAAGCTATGTGAGTTTGTTTTTCCTACAAACAAAATCTCTTCTAGATTTAGTAGCTTAAGAAAACAACCAGATATTCAACTCATAAATCCCTGGGCTGGCAAGGTGACTAGGTTTGGTTGAATTTTTTTAGTCTGGGGCAGATCTGACTGATCTCAGGTGAGCTTGCTCATTGGTCAGTGGTCAACTGGGAGTTCCCCCAGCTAGAGTAAGTGGGGCATCTTTCCATGTGGTCTCAAATCCTCCAGAGTCTGTCATTGACTTCCTCACATGAAGCTCACAGGGTTCCAGAAGCAAGAGTGGAAGTACTCAAAGATTATTAAAGCTCTGCTCAGAACAGAGAACATCCTTTCTGTAGCATTGTACCTACAAGAGTAAGATGGAAAACAACTCAAATTCAAGGGGTAGAAAAGCAGACTCCACACTTGATGGAAGAAGCTGAAGTGAATTGCCCTTTTCTCAGTCTACCATTGGCACCAGCAAAACATTCTTGGAATTCTGGATATCTGCCAGAGCCACAACCCTTTATGGACAAAAATGACCTCAAGTAGTTATTTTAACATGAGGCTTTTATAATGTTGGAGCAAAAAAGAGCACAAAGTCTTCTATAGTCCTTTAAATCCATGGAGTATTAAAAAAAAAAAAAAAATGAGACACTTCCCCTGCTTCACCAAGGCAACAGAGTAAGTGGTCTCCTTTAGCAGAAAATTAAGGTCTCATTTAACCTAATATCCTCACCTTCAAAATGTAATTTAAAAGACTTCTTTCTTGTTCCTAGTAATTGGAGGGCCAGGCTATTGGCGTGTACCCTCCTGCTGAAAACTAAAAAAGCTGGATAAAATATCACAAAGAGCATCACACAGACAACAGGAGAGTAAGCAATTACCAGACCAAAATGAAGGAATAATGAAAACCCAGAGATTTATGCCAGCACAGAAACTGACTTTGCCCTGAAGGTATCTAACTTCTTGGCAGTTGCCTTCTGAGAATGGGACTAAAATCAAGGCTAGAATTCAACTAAACTGAGAAGTTGAATAGGACTCTTTTTTCTTGGTAAGCCAAGACCCTAAAGAATTTACTCTTAGGCCAAGAGTTGAAGGTGAAGGAGAAATGGCAGATTCTGGGAATAATTATAGTCATGTACTGAATTACCTGAATCAAGTCTTGACCTGATGCAGTGACAGACTTTGTCTTTGAAAAGTTGTTTGTCAAATTAGCCCTAAAATAGTTTTTCATATAAAATGCTTATCCCACCAAAAATGATCACTCGATGCATATACATGCTAGACTCTATGAAGATAAGTAGAAAAGGTAGAAAAAGAAGCCAGAAGCACAGTAAAATACAGACATAAGAAGTTAAGATAATTAGACACCAACTATAAAACAGTTATGGGGCTTCTCTGGTGGCTCAGCATAAGAAACTGCCTGCAATGCAGAAGACCACCTGAAATGCAGGAGACATGGGTTCAATTCCTGGGTCAGGATGATCCCCTGGAGATGGAAATGGCTGCTCACTCTAGTATTTTTGCCTGAAAAAAATCTCACAGACAGAGGAGCCTGGCAGGCTACATTCCATGAGGTTGCAAAGAGTTGGACACAACTGAGCAACTAAACCACCACCACCACCATAAAACACTTATGCTGACCTTGTTTAAATAAAAGAACAATCAATTTAAAGATATCCATAGAGGACTTGGTACTGTAAAGAGTGACAAAGCAGGTTTTAAAAGAAATAAAACTTCTAGAAAAAACATATATTAGAAATTAAATTATCTGTGAGGAGACTTATAAAAACACAAGGAAAGCTGAAGACAACTTGGTCTATATGAAGATATGTTGAAAAGAATTATCTAGAGATCTATCCACAAAGACCAAAGGAGACATAACCATGGATGAACACAACAAGGTCTGGATATGTCATCAGAGTTCTAGAGAAAGATAAAGAGGTGGTGTAACAGCACATATAACTGAAGAAGTGGTGGCTGACTTTTTCTTTTTTTTTATTCTGAAAGACAGTAATCTGCAGATTCAAGAATCCCACAGATCCCACACAGGATAATTAAAGAGAAACTCGCAACTAACTGCATTACGTTGAAACTTCAGAAGAAAAAAAAAGGCTAAGAGAAAAATCTTAAGAGAAGCCAGAGGCAAACAAAACAGAAAGATTATCTTCAAAGGAGCAATAGTTAGACTGACAGTTGACTTCTTAACAGCAACCAAGTATGATAGAAGAATCATCTCTTTAATGTGTAAAACATTTCATGACTGTTGGCGAAAAAATATGTTTTCAATCAAACAAGGCTAAGAACAGTCAGCATGGCAGACTTTCACAGAAAAAATCTAAAAGTTGGACTTCAGGCAGAGGGAAAATGATTCCAGGAATGTCTGAGGTATAAGAATAAAGAGGAAAGAAGATAGAACTCTGCGGAAAAAATACATGTTGGGGAGTGAGTGATCTCTGAAATCAGGGAATGGCATTTTTTTCCTACACAGGATCCAGAGTGTAAATATTGTAGACTTTGCACACTCTGTGCTCTCTTTTGTGAGTATCCTGGTGTCATGGTGCAAAATTAACCATAGATAATGCATAAAAGCATGAGAACGTGACTGAGTTTCAATCAAACTCTGTTTATAGATACAGAGAATGGGCTGAATATAGGAAGTTGGCTATAGTTTGCTGATCCCTAAGTTAAATAAGGGGATGACAGAGGATGAGATGGTTGAATGGCATCACCAACTCAATTGACATAAGTTGGAGCAAACTTTGGGAGATAGTGAAGGTCACAGAAGCCTGGTGTGCTGCAGTCTATGATGTTGCAAAGAGTCAGACCCGACTGAGCTATTGAACAACAAAGTAAACTTGCATCTCTCTTCCTGAGCTCTTTGAGTTTACCTCCAAGCTGAGGAGGAAGCAAAGGACTAAGTAAATTTGCATCCTTTCCTTACTGTTGTAGTTTAACATGAGTCAAACTGTAATAAGGCCAGTACTCGGTGTTTTGTGGGGACTCTGACTCCTCCCTCCACAGCCACAGGTAAAGCCCTGGGAGATTATTACAGTTTTCTTTTGTGTCCACTTCTAATTGTAGGAAGTGTTCATCAACAATGAGGCAACTAGGGTGAGCTATAGGAAGAGCAAATCTGACAATGCCATTTCCCTGTTTAAGTTTTTTAAGGACTTCTTTGTCTGATTGTTGTTGTTTAGTTGCTCAGTCATATCCCACTCTTTCAAGACCCCATGGACTGCGGCCAGCCAGGTTCCTCTGTCCATAGGATTTCCCAGTTAAGAATGCTGGAGTGGGTTGCCATTTCCTTCTCCAGGGGATCTTCCCAACCTAGGGATCAAATCAGCATCTCATGTACTGGCAGGCAGATTCTTTAGCACAGAATGCTCTCTGTCTGGTAATCAAGCTCCAGTTCCTCAAAATGACACAAGGGCCCTGTTGATTCAGTGTTTGATTATTCTCTTTAGCCACTTCTCTCACTCTGTCTAAGCTTGTCTCATCACTTCAATTAAGGACCATGGTCTCCTGAGAATGATGTTCTGGCTGCTTCTATGTGATCACCCAAGCTGTTTTTACTGCCCTCTTCATCCCCACTTGTGTAGCTGGCAAATGCTAGTCTTTTCTCAACCCAGATAATGCTTCCTCCACAAAATGATGGTGCCTCAAATTCAACACACACACACCTTTGAGCTCCCATAGTGTTTTGCTAGTGTGCCGTGGCAGGCAGGCCACACAGTGCATTCTTGCTTGTCACATGAAGCTGTGATGTCCTGGAGGATCTGTTATTTTTGTGTCCCAGCACGTTGTAGAGTAGGCACTCAATTAAGTGTGTGTGTATTTTAATGAATTGGTGTATGAAGCAAAAACAATGATAATAGGAAGAATAAAAAAATCCCACCCAAACTGAACCACCTTCAGTTTATCATAGATTAAATCTAAGTTAAAATCACCCATTAATCAAGCAGCCCATAAATATCTCTTGAGTATGATTATCATGAGGTTAAAT
Source organism: Cephalophus harveyi (assembly GCA_006410635.1). Lineage (NCBI taxonomy): Eukaryota > Metazoa > Chordata > Mammalia > Artiodactyla > Bovidae > Cephalophus > Cephalophus harveyi. Next base: position 26,636 of record SJYT01004721.1, on the reverse strand, counting down.
TAATCAAAATATTATTCTATAGTAATTATTATTACTCTGAGCATTTTACTATGACTTTATTATTTTATCTATAATATTTAAATACATCTTTTTTGAAGATTTTTTGATGTGGAGTATTTTTAAAGTATTGAATTTGTTACAATGTTGTTTCTGTTTTTTTTATGTTTTTTTGGCTATGGGTCATGTGGATCTGAGCCCCCGAGCTGGGGATCAAACCTTCACCCCCTCCATTGGAAGACAGAGTCTTACCACTGGATCACCAAGGAAGTTCTTAAATGCATCTTTAATTTGGATGAATATGTGGAAATAATGGGAGTGGGTATAAAGACAAAAGAAACTTTTTTATTCAACTCCATAATTTGGAATAATTTAAGTATTCATATCAGTTGACCAATTACATGTGTATATTACAGATTCACAGCTGTTTAGGTTATTAATTCTTTTAGTTAATTATTTTACTTTCAAATTTGAAACATTGAGAAGAATCCCTGGAGAAGGGAATGGCTACCCACTCTAGTATTCTTGCCTGAAGAATTCCATGGACTGAGGAGCCTGGGGTCACAAAGAGTCAGACATGACTGGACGGCTATGAACATTTTCATTTCATTTTCAATGTTACATGTCAGCATTTATAGGACTTATATGTTTTTTGGATTTTTGTTATACTACTTACATAACTTTTAGTAGGTCTTGAATGGTACAACAGCAATTTGTTTATGCCTGCCAACATTTTAGTGCATTTCATTGGTTCATTGATTTAAAACACATAATGGAACTACGGTGTGATGTTATTTTCCCTTAATTATTTAAAGAATAAATGACTCTAAAATAGCTCTACAATATTAGCCCTATTCTTTTTTAATAACAAATTTCCAACCATAACATGTTTGTGCGTTAGAGCATAATTTTCTTTTATTGCTTATTTCAGTAAAGTACAACATTTTCATGTAATATGGAGTTAATTTAATATTGACTAGTGTGAAATGAAATCATTTGGTGTTCATTTGAATATCACATATATTTTCTTAAATGTTTCATTACAATTTAACAATATTTAATAGCCATTAAAAATAAACTGCTACCTACATATTTGCCTTGGTTCCATTAGCATGCTATGCTTATAGCTTTGAATTTAAATGGTGAGTATGATTGTCTCAGGCCTTATTGAAGTAGGTAGATGATCATATGGGAGTTTTCTTAAGGGTACCTAAGTGAGTTAAAATAAGCTGGAGTCTAATACTATTTTTGTTCCCCTTCTACATTTGAGAAGCTTAGTTTGAGACTTACAGATTAATATTTTGAGAGACTTAAAAACTAGATGAAAAACTACTCTCTAGGCTAAATATTTTCTAGGACATTAACCCACTGTTGGTACTGGTTAATTAGTTTCCCAGATTTGTTATCAAGGAGTAAAGTCCTGAAATAATAGAGAAGTAGGGGAGATGTAGAATAAATAAGTGGGGCAACAAAATCTTGATCATTTAGGTTGTTTTTCATGGTCAGTGTGTTTGGGCAGGTCACCAAACTGTAAGACCCTAGTATGACAAAGTGAAAGAGTTAGTTGCTCAGCTGTGTCCAACTCTGAGACCCCATAGACTGTAACCCTCCAGGCTGCTCTGTCCATGAAATTCTCCAGGCAAGGATACTGGCGTGGGTAGCCATTCCTTTCTCCAGGGGGTCTTCCTGATTCAGGGACTGAACCCAGATCTCCTGCATGGCTGGCAGATTTTTTGCAGTCTGAACCACCATAGAAGCCCAAGCTAGGTTAAAAAGGTGAGAGGTAATGTGACTTTATTAAGGCCCCAACATATGAAAAATCCTTTAGAAAAGTTAACTGAGGATCTTGGAAAAATTGTTAATATATTCTTTTTAATTCAAAATCATAATAAACTTATTTTAAATAGGGAATATAGGGAGCTAAAGAAGGATTTGGTACCTTGACTGATTTCCTAGTTTACCAGTGGGGTGAGATACCATGTATGTGACTGAAGCAGGAACATAATCTTGAGTATCTTACTCTAAACAACAACAACAACTTGAATTTCATGATGAATCTGGTGTGGTCTCATCAATGACTGGGTTATCCTCTTACTTTTGATTATTAACTCAGAATTANGGAACTCTCTTGCTTTTTCCATGATCCAGCGGATGTTGGCAATTTGATCTCTGGTTCCTCTGCCTTTTCTAAAGCCAGCTTGAACATCAGGGAGTTCACGGTTCACGTATTGCTGAAGCCTGGCTTGGAGGATTTTGAGCATTACTTTACTAGCATGTGAGATGAGTGCAATTGTGCGGTAATTGGAGCATTCTTTTGCATTGCCTTTCTTTGGAATTGGAATGAAAACTGACCTTTTCCAGTCCTGTGGCCACTGCTGAGTTTTCCAAATTTGCTGGCAGATTGAGTGCAGCACTTTCACAGCATCATCTTTCATGAATAGTTATATATTAGATTACAACAGTTAATAATTTCACAAAATATTTGGCTCACTGTATCATAAGTGTTTAGGAATTGTTCATCTGAAAAGAATCAAGGAGCTGGCAGTGTTTATCGAGAGGATACCCATGACAATGGTGGCAGTACCGATTTTTCATGGACTTAATCACAGAAGTCTGAGCTAAAATTGAGCCAACACACAAAAAACAAAATACTAGGTATTAGCAAAAAATGAAGAAATGAGGCCTCCCACTGTTACTGGGAGTGTATGTTTTTACAACCTCTTCAGAGGGCAATTTAGCAATATGACATAAAGTTAACAATGTTATAACCTGTAACAAAAAATAATATCTTATATGTAAAACTCTCACATATAAACACAAGAAGGCATGTACCAGAACAACAATGCTCAGTGATTCATTTTTTTATAATACTAGAATTACAAACAACCTCACATTCACCTATGGGAACATGGAAGAATACATTAGAGTATATTCATAAATGGAATATTACTGTGCTGCTGCTGCTAAGTCGCCTCAGTCGTGTCCGACTGTACGACCCCATAGACGGCAGCCCACCAGGCTCGCCCATCCCTGAGATTCTCAATGCAAGAACACTGGAGTGGGTTGCCATTTCCTTCTCCAATGCAAGAAAGTGAAAAGTGAAAGTGAAGTCGCTCAGTCGTGTTCGACTCTTTGCGACCCCATGGACTGCAGCCTACCAGGCTCCTCAGTCCATGGAATTTTCCAGGCAAGAGTACTGGAGTGGGGTGCCCATTGCCTTCTCCGGAATATTACTGTAGGGGAGCTAAAACTTTTCCTTGACCATCTTAGAGTTCCTAGCTGGGTCTGAAAATTAAACTGATAAAGACAGACTAGTAAGAGTAAAGCTTACATATTTATTTAATATAGTTTTCATGTGACATAGGAGCCTACATAAGGAAACAAAGCCTCAAAGAAATGGTGAATATGGCATACTTGATGAAGAGTTGACAGCCATAGAGAAATGTGATAGGTCAAAGAACGTGATGCAGGTGGAGTAAACTGGGGGGAAACTTAGTAAAGCCTTAAAGTTTGTTCAGATTCTGCTCAACACCTGTCTTTGGAGAAAAAGATGTTCCTTTTCTCCAGGTATCAGAAGTTTTCAGGGGAAGGAGGGGAAGTCAGAGTGACCTTCTTGCCTCTGCTATTTTCTCAAACTCTTTCAGCTTAAAATATTCAATATGCCAAGGTGTCATATTTTGGAGTAGTGTGTACCAACCCCAGTTGATATTAATTAGAGTTACTGCTATTAACATAGATAAAACTCAAAAAGGAAATATTGAGAGCCAGGTGTACACGGGGAGTTCAGTGTGGTGCTCTGTGATGACCTAGATGGGGGGTGGAGGGGGGCAGGGGGGAGGTCTAAGAGGGAGGGGATACACATATGCATACAGTTGATTCACTTCGTTGTACAGCAGAAACTAACATGGTATTGTAAAACAATTATACTTCAGTAAAAAAAAAAAAGAGCAAGTGTATAATTTTACACGCAGTATGCTGCTGCTAAGTCACTTCAGTCGTGTCCGACACTGTGTGACCCCATAGACGGCAGCCCACCAGGCTCCACCGTCCCTGGGGTTCTCCAGGCAAGAACACTGGAGTGGGTTGGCATTTCCTTCTCCAATGCATGAAAGTGAATGCAGTATAATGCTATTCAAAAAGGTAACAAAAACTACAAACCACATATGTAAGTTTTTGAATACCTAACTATCTAATGAGAGTGTAGAGTATAATATGTATCAAAATTGTTCTGGCTTTAACATATAGAGGGTCAGTTTCTATAGATTTAGTACATTCTCTGATTTCCTTTCTGTACAGAAACTGGTAAGGGTCCAGGAGACCTTTAGTCATTACCAACAAACAAAAACCTTTCTTTTAAGAGCACTGACCTTTGAATAGTGAAATTGAAGGAGAAAGGGAATGAAATTATACAGGCAAAGAGGACAAAAAGGAACTTCAACTCTATTTGTAATGTTCAGCTTCTTTAAAAAATCAGAAACAATTATTTCCTAATTTAATCTTTAATGACCCCTAATGTTGACTATAACACTTTTTTATATCACTTTATTCTTACTTGAATGCCTGAAATAGTCCACAATAAAATTAAAATTCCAATAACAACAAAAACAACAAAAAAGACAAAATTTTCATAAAGGAAGATGAGGATTTAGGGAAGTGAAGACATTTCTCTGTTCCCATTGTATTCAGTTCGCAGTACATCCTGTGCACTGGGTGGGCTAGGAAAACCTGGGTCTTTTGATTCTGAATACAAAATATGATTTATGAAGAGCAGAGCTCTTAATTGCTTTCTTCACTCTGTTAGGAATCCAAAGTATCAAAGCATACCTGACCCTGGAAGGTGAGATTGCGTTTAAGAACAGGTGGACTAAATTTTACTTGTTAGAGTTTTAAATTATTCACTGTTTTCAAATAGTAAGAATTCAACCATTCCGCCTAGGGTGGATAGAAATAAAATGTTAACTAAAAAGTAGGTGTTTCTCTACATTATGGAAGGGAGGGAGTTATCTAACACAGGAAAAATCCTTCATTGTAGCTTTCTCACTCCTTTCTCTGTAGTAAGATAGGCAGAACTAGTGAGCTGCAAATGTCTTTATAGTTATTAAGATTATTAGAGACTCAAGAGAGATTTAGAATTCTTAACTAAATTTTAGATCACAGACTACAGCCAATGACCATGAAAATAATTTTCTTAAAGAGACTATTTGGCACAACCTCAATGGATAACTATTTCTTCAGGGACTTAAAAAGAAAGCCTTTGTGTGGATCACAACAAATTGTGGAAAATTCTTAAAGAGATGGGAATACTAGACCACCTTACTGGTTCCTGAGAAACTTGTATGCCGGTCAAGAAGCAACACATAGAACTGGACATAGAACAACTGACTGGTTCAAAAATGGGAAAGGAGTAAGACAAGGCTATATATTGTCAGCCTGTTTATTTAACTTTTATGCAGATACATCATGCAAAATTCTGGGCTGAATGAATCACAGGCTTGATCAAAATCGCCAAGAGAAGTATCAACAAATTCAGATATGAAGATGATACCACCCTAATGTTAGAAAGCAAAGAGAAACTAAAGAGCCTCTTGATGAGGGTGAAAGAGGAGAGTGAAAAGGCTAGCTTAAAAGTCAACATTCAAAAAACTAAGATCAAGACATCTGGGCCCATCAATTCACGGCAAATAGAAGGGGACAAAGTAGAAGTACTGACAAATTTTATTTTCTTGGGCTAAAAAATCATTGTAGACAGTGACTGCAGCCATGAAGTTAAAAGACACTTGCTCCTTGGAAGAAAAACTATGACAATCTAGACAATACATTAAAAAGCAGAGACAATCCTTTGCAGACAAAGGTCCATATAGTCAAAGCTATGCTTTTCCAGTAGTCATGTATGAATATGAGAGTTGGACCATCAAGAAGGCTGAGCACCAAAGAATTGATGCTTTTGAACTGTGGTATTGGAGAAGACTCTTGAGAGTCCCTTGAACTGCAAGAATATCAAACTAGTCACTCCTAAAGGAAACTAACCCTGAATATTCATTGTAAGGATTGATGCTAAAGCTGAAGCTCCAAAACTTTGATCACCTGATGTGAAAAGCTGACACATTGGAAAAGACCCTGCTGTTGGGAAAGATTGAAAGCAAAAGAAGAATCAGGCAGCAGAGGATGAGATGGTTAAATAGCATCACTGACTCAATGGACAAGAATTTGAGTAAACTCCAGGAGATAGTGAAGGACAGGGAAGTCTGGCATGCTGCAGTCCATAGGGTCACAAAGAGTCAGACATGACTTAACAACTGAACAACAGAAAAAAGAATCTTGGGATTCTGGACAGGATTCTAAATAGAAATAACCAATTTTTATAATTCTCAATCTGAAATTTTTACTTGGTCATTCTATACAATGGCTGTACCTAAGGGCCATTTGGAAATTTTGATTTTCTTTTGAAGACTTCCAAGTCAGGGGACTTTTGAATAATGTGGGGCACCAAACCCCTGCAGTCAAAGTCTGTGTTTAATTTATAGTTGGCCCTCCATGTGTGCAGTTCCTCTGTACCCAGGATTTTTCTGTATTCATGCTTTCAAATTCTTGGATTGGACCAACCTTGGATCGTGTAGTACTGTGGGTATCTACTGTCAAAAAAATCCAAATATAAGTGGACTTGTGCAGTTCAAACCTATGTTGTTCAAGGTCAACTGAATATGCAATATCTCTTGAAGAGCAGCTTTGTTTACACTTGCAGACAAGTTCTAAGAAAGAGGATGTATGAGTTAAATTCTGCTATTGTACATAAGGGGCTTCCCCCTTTCCCTCTTATGTACAATAATCAGCCTGCCAATACAGGAAACTCAGGAGACTCGAGTTGGATCCCTGAGTTGGGAAGATCTGCTGGAGGAGGAAATGGCAACCCACTCCGGTATTCTTGCCTGGAAAATTCCATAGACAGAGAAGCCTGGTGAGCAGACTACCATCCATGGGACCACAAAGAGTCCGACACGACTGAGCACACATGCATGCTATTGTACACGAAGCACTAGCATGACTGACAGTCAGTGTTCTCACAGGAAGCCCTTAACACCAACGTGCACACTCTTTTCACTGGGTGCTTTATCTCAATATCATCCCCCGCACTCATCACTTCATTTGCTGCCTTGCCATCTAAAATTGATGACCTATAGGTGTCTATCTGCTTCCCATATCTCTCCTTTATGGGTCTGAGACATCTCCCAACTGTTAACCTGGCATCTCATCTTGGATACTTCAAACAAATTTCAAACACAAAATGTTTGGAATATGATCTTTCATCCCAAATGAGAGATTTGTTTAGTATACCCAATTTTATCAAATAGTAGCATCATTTATGTGACTGCTTAAGTCTGGTATATGGTTATCACCCATAAACTTCTCTTTCAAATCCTATTGATTTTAATTCTAAAATAGTACATAAATAGAGACTCCTCTGGTGGCTAAGACTTTGCCTTCCAATGCAGGGGATGCAGGTTGGACCTCTGGTCAGGAATCCCACATTCTGTGAAACAACTGAGCCTGCGTGCTGCACCTCGAGAAAGCTTGTGCCCTGCAACAAAGACTCGGTGCAGCTAAAATTAAAAAAAAAAAAAAAAAAAATTAACAAAAGTAGTTTAGAGGTAAATACTCCTTGTATGTAGATCCTGTTGGTTCTCTCTTCCAAATACTTCATACAAACCATCTGTTCTCTGTTTCCATCACCCATGCTGGTCCAGGGTCTGTCCTCTCTCTCACCTGGATAACCTCCATTACCTGCCATGTCCACATTTGCTTCCTTCCCATCTGCATCTGGCATGTTTTACTTACACCAGTTATTTATGTAATTACTTGATCAAAATACATTTTCCACTAAAAGATATGTGTGTGCTAAGTCACTTCAGTCATGTCCAATTCTCTGTGACCCCATGGACTATAGCCTGCCAGGCCCTTCTGTCCATGGGATTTTCCAGGCAAAAATACTAGAGTGGGTTGCCATGCCCTTCCCCAGGGTGTCTTCCTGACCTAATGATCGAACCCATGTCTCTTAGGTCTCCTGCATTGGAAGGCGGGTTCTTCACCACTAGCACCACCTGAAAAGCCCACTGAAAGGTAAACCAGGGAATTAGGAAACTAGCTGGTTGTCTCAGGTCCACATCTCCAGGACTCTGTAATTGCATTATCTTGTCATTCTGCCATATGTGCCCTAAATTCCGAGAAACAATTTCACATATATGCATATGAATTTATTTTTAGCATCAGCAGCATTGTCTTTATAATAACCTTGTAGTTCTCATAATCAACTATTTTAAGTTAAACAGTATATATTAAGAGAAAAATATCTGCTTTGTGTGTGTTATTTAAAAAATCATTTCCTTAAAGCTTAAAAGTACCTTGTACCAGTCTTTACAGAGTTGTTGACAAGGCAGTAAATAGACAGACTTGATTTTGATCACCTTCACTTGATTTTGCCTATTTTATCCTAAAGTAGCACCAGAGAATATGAAAGGTTACAATTAAGTAGTAAAGGAAAAGGGGATTACATGCTGAATATTTCCAGTGTGACAAGTTTTATACATATTATTTCATTTAATTCAAACAGCTTCTCGTATCTGTACTCCCATGCTCACAGCAGCATTATTCACAGTACCCAAGATATAGAAACAATCTAAGTGTCCATCACAGATAAGTGGATAAACATGTGGTACACATATGTGATGGAATATTGTTGCACCATGAAAAAGAAGATACTCCTGCCAATTGCAAAAAGTTGGGTGAAACTTAACAATGATGTCATAATTTCCAAGCACAAATCTGACAATTCTGTGTGGAATTTAAAAAAAAAAATGTTGGGTGAAACTTGAGGGTATTATGCTAAGTGAAATAAGTCAGAGAGAGTATGACAAGTAATGAATAGTATCACTTATATGTGGAAATTTTTTGTAAAAAAAGATACTAAACTCATAGAAACAGAGATTAGAAAATGGTTGCCAGGGGCAGGAGGTAGATGAAATAAGGAGGGGTATAAATTTTAGGTATAAGATCGGTAGGATCTTAGGATTTAATGTATGACATTGTCACTAGAGTTAATACAGTTGTTGTTCAGCTGCCACATTGGGTGCAATTCTTTGCAGTCCCGTGAACTGCAGTATGCTAGGCCTCCCTGTCCCTCATCATCTCCTGGAGTTTGCCCAAGTTCATGTCCATTGAATCAGTGATGCCTTCCAGCCATCTTATCCTCTGCTGCCCTCTTCTCCTCCTGCCATCAATCTTTCCCAGCATCAGGGTCTTTTCCAACAAGTCAGCTCTTCATATCAGGTGGCCAAAGTATTGGAGCTTCAGCTTCAGCATTAGTCCTTCCAATGAATATTCAGGGTTGATTTAGTGACCCATGAAGGGCTGATAGCATTGTATTGTATTGCATAATTCAATTTTGCTTAGATAGTTCTCACCAAAAAATAGAAAGGTAAATATGTGAAAAAAACAAATAGCTTCTGGGCTGTTAAGCATATATTTTAATCACTTCTACTTTATTGGTGGGGAAACTGATATTAACAGTGATTTAGTCATTTTCAAAGCATCTCAGCAGCTCAACAAATGGCTGGGCCAACACCCATGGAAATCCCTGATTCCAGTATTCTTGTTCCTCTTTCTACACTGTATTCTTTCAATGCAGGGATGACTCAGGTCAACTCATTACCAGGATCATCCAGTGACAGAATTGTAAATCGAATGAGATTGATTTCACATACAAAGTTCAGAAGGAACTTTCCTCCAACATCCTATTTTATTGTTATGTTGGTAGGAGAGAAATTATTTTTTAAACCACAGGCAGGCCCTAATATAGTGATTTCCACCTTGGCTATGTATGAGATTGACTAGGGAGAACTTTACAAATCAGAATTTCTCAGGGTGGAATTCTGGTTTCAGTATTTTTACATTCTCCAGAAGATTCCAATGTGCAGCTAACATTAGGATGTACAGCTCACATACTTTTTTTTTTTTTTTTTTAGAAATGTATCACAACTTTTAAAATCCAGTGTACAAATAAACATCATGTTTTAAACAGAAAATAATTATTCTTTAATGTGGGAAGCAGAATCAGGAATATCATGCTGTTTCTATCTGAAAGAAAATATATACTTTGACTTTCTATTTAGTATATAACATGTCCACTCATTATTAAGTCCCTGCATCTCCCTTAAAACTAAGGTGGTGGTTGTTTAGTCGGTAAGTTGTGCCTGACTCTTTTGAGACCCCATGGACTGTAGCCCTTTTGGCTCCTCTGTCCATGGGATTTTCCAGGCAAGAATATTGGAATGGGGTGCCATTCCTCCTCCAGGGATCTTCCCAGCCCAGGGACTGAACATGCATCTCCTGCAGTGGCAGGCGGATTCTCTACCACTGAGTCACCTGGTAGGCCTCATTAGTAGGTCTTTGCATCTCCCTTGAAACTAAGGTAAGCAGGGCATTTTTAGACATTTAAAAAATTTTTCCTAGAGAGTATGACTTTTTGCTGTCCTTGGATTATTTACATGGTCTCTCAGAGAGATATGTGTGTGTGTGTGTGTGTGTGTGTACATTTAAGTAAAATGTTAATTCAATAATAGCCCCAGAATGCAATTGTCTGAAAAGAGGAGTTTCATAACAGGCCCACGAAGCAGGCAGAAGAGCGGCAGGCAACAATGCTGAGTGTACTGCTCGCTGCTGTTTCAAGGGCACAGGTGAATCTAAAGCTGCTCCTCTCACATCTACTCACCGCCAAAATCACTCAAGGCGATAGAGTAAAGAATGGCTTCTATGAATAAAATATAAGCTGAGATTGTTTCTTTTAAGAAAAAAGACATATCTATGCTAAATCGTAAAACTTGTTTCTGGGCTGTTCCCTGTAGCAGAGTTACTTGTCTGCTTGGCTTAGGCTGATTGTCACCCTCTTCAGCAGGACTCTTGTTCAGATAACCATCCGGTGATATATGTGCTTTTCAGGAAAGGAGCTAGGAAAGAACGCATAAATGTGCATTCATTCCATTTCTAATCTGTGACTCACTTCTGTCCTTTCTGCAACCGATTGCTGAATCCTCCAGGGATTCTTTTAATGTTGTATTCCTTCGATCGTCTCTTTCAAATTCACCCTCATTATCTCAACTTTGGGCTCAACTTCTCTCCTGTGTACAACTAGGCAGTTTCTCCTTGCTGCCCCTGTTTTTTTTTTTTTTTTTTTTTTAGCTCTTCGCTCTCTGGCTTTTCCTCAGCATCACTGCCAATGACATTGAACGATCTGAACATGTAATCTTCTCTTCATTTGAGAAAAATCTAATGGAAATTTTTTTTTTTTTAGTTCCCAGATTCTGGGCCAGGAAAATTCCTCCATCTCAGCTTCTAAATGTTTTAAACCAAAGCGATCAAGCTTTATGATCATGGTTTCTCTCTCTTGCCTGATCCACACCTTCACCTGCTGTTTCCCACTTAGCTTTTTATGAGGTATCACCATTCCCTCACTGCCAGGGAAGTGGAGCAGGGTGGAGAAATGGAAAAAGCAAGGAGTAAAAAGCAAAGCATCTGGTCCCATCACTTCATGGGAAATAGATGGGGAAACAGTGGAAACAGTGTCAGACTTTATTTTTTTGGGCTCCAAAATCACTGCTGATGGTGACTGCAGCCATGATAAAAAGCAAAGAGGATGAGCAAAAACAGTTAGGATGAAGAATAAGGGAAAAGTTGGCAGAAGAAAGGTTACTAAAAAAAAGAAAGAAAAGAAAGAATTTTCTATTGCTGACTCCTTGATGAACAAGGTTAGTTATGAGTTCTAGGATAAGTGTTTAATTAGCAAACAGACAATTGCATAAACATTGATTCATTAAGTTCTGTTTATGAAGAGAAAATATTCATTTAATTGCAAAGTTAAGAAAGTAACCTTTCATCCTTTCTAAAGATTAATTTTCAAAATACTTAGAAAAGTATTGGCATCGATTTGGCAGATTTGCCTTGGACTATCTGGGAAATTTCATGCTGAAGCCAAATAATGCATTTTTATTAGGTGAAGGCTGTGTACTGATAAATGAATTGCAGAAAATTCTAAGTTATTTAAGGCACTTTTTATTTAAAATTCAAAGAGGTGAAAAGAAGCAGCCAGTAAGTGTCAGCAACTGTGATCTTAAAAACACATTTAGTTAACAAATTATTATTTCTACACTTATCTTTATACTTATTGTTCCTAGAATAAGTGAACCCATATACTATAATCAATGTTATCTTTTTATAAGCATATAATCTTACCTGTTTGGTAGCCGATACTACAGTAATCAGGTTGTTAGCATGCTAACAAATGTCTGATTGATTAGAATTAACACTATTTTACACTCATTATTAAAATCATGGTTTTTTACTGTAATCTCTCATATCTAAATTAGCTGAATTATATGATTTGACATGGTATTGAATAATCTATTGCCCTCTGGAAAAAGTGTGCTGTATAATAATTCTCTGCCATATATTTGTTCTGAACATTGATCAAAGATAGGACTAATTCTTTTTAGTTTTATCTGTGTGCTATTTAAGGACCAGACTATGTTAAGAAGTGATGACTAGTGTGGCATAGCTGGCAAGCATATTCCTAAACACAAAGATACAATGCAATGCCACATTTGCATGATGTATGATCACTTATCACCACATAATATATTTCTTATTATACTTTTATGAGCCTGTGGGGTTTCATTGTATTTGTTCATTTTAGAGCTTACACATATTAATAGATTATGATGATACATATCTATTTACCAGGGTATTAAGTTCAATCCTGTTTTATTTCGATTTGAACACTATACAGGCACACACAGTTGGTTTATTAACTATCACCACATTGCACACATAGGTAAGTATGATTATATTGTAAAAAAATACAAATATATTTGTTATTCAGGATAAAATAACTATACATAGTATACATTTTCTCTCTATATATGTATATTCCCCTATATTTATACGTATATAAATATATATTCCTCAAAATAATCATTAATTGCTCTGATTGTTATGCTCATTTGCCAAATGAGAAATTAAAAAAAAATAAAAGCTTTCAAAGAGGTTCAGTTCAGTCACTCAGTCGTGTCCGACTCTTTGTGACCCCATGAATCGCAGCACGCCAGGCCTCCCTGTTCATCACCAACTCCTGGAGTTTACTCAAACTCATTTCCTTCGAGTCGGTGATGCTATCCAGCCATCTTATCGACTATCATCCCCTTCTCCTCCTGCCCACAATCCCTCCCAGCATCAGGGTCTTTTCCAATGAGTCAGCTCTTTGCATGAGGTGGCCAAAGTATTGGAGTTTCAGCTTTAGCATCAGTCCTTCCAAAGAACACCCAGGGCTGATCTCCTTTAGAATGGACTGGTTGGATCTCCTTGTAGTCCAAGGGACTCTCAAGAGTTTTCTCCAACACCACAGTTCCAAAGCATCAATTCTTTGGCACTCAGCTTTCTTCACAGTCCAACTCTCACATCCGTCCATGACCACTGGAAAAACCACAGCCTTGACTAGACGGACCTTAGTCAGCAAAGTAATGTCTCTGCTTTTAAATATGCTACCTAGGTTGGTCATAACCTTCCTTCCAAGGAGTAAGTGTCTTTTAATTTCATGGCTGCAATCACCATCTGCAATGATTTTGGAGCCCCCCAAAATAAAGTCTGACACTGTTTCCACTGTTTCCCCATTTCCCATGAAGTGATGGGACCAGATGCCATGATCTTAGTTTTCTGAATGTTGAGCTTTAAGCCAACATTTTCACTATTGTCTTTCACTTTCATTGAGAGACTTTTTAGTTCCTCTTCACTTTCTGCCATAAGGGTGGTGTCATCTGCATATCTGAGGTTATTGATATTTCTCCCAGCAATCTTGATTTCAGCTTGTACTTCATCCAGCTCAGCGTTTCTCATGATGTACTCTGCATATAAGTTAAATAATCAGAGTGACAATATACAGCCTTGATGTACTCCTTTTCGAGGAACTAATTTGCCTAAATTCACCAGGGTGTGATAAGACACAAGAATTAGAATCTGGATCTGTGTCATCAAACCTCATCAGTTTCATTTACCACCTTATTGCTGTGCTAAACTAGGTAAAGACTGAGTTCTTTCATTTCCAACAAAAGCAAGGAAGCACTGATCCTTTAGTCTTTGTGATCTCATCAAAAATATTAAAACGTTGATTTTTGTAAGGAAATGACTGGATAGTTTGGAGGATACTCATTATGACTTTCCCAGATCCCTAAGATTCCTGGACCTGGTTGGAATCTTTTTTTTATATTTTTTTGGCCATGATGCATGGCTTGCAGGATCTTAGTTCCCTCTGTGTGTGTATATTGGTCACTCAGTCTTGTCCGACTCTTTGCAACCCCATGAACTGTAGCGCTAGGCTCCCCTGTCCATGAAATTCTCCAGGCAAGAATACTGGAGTGGGTTGCCATTCTCTTCCTCAGGGGATCTTCCCAACACAGGGACTGAACCCAGGTCTCCTGAATTGCAGGCAGATTCTTTACCATCTTGGCCACCAGGGACTGAACCCTAGGACCTCAGGAGTGAGAGCTCAGAGTCCTAACCTCTGGACCACCAAGGAATTCCCTGACAGTTGCTTATTTTACTTAGATTTGGAAGTCTGATGTTTAACAAAATAACAATACTACTACTATTACTCCTCAATTTGATAACATTTTTGAGAAAGGCAACATAAGAATCCTACTGGGTTGTTATTTTGTCCTTTTAATCATCTTCAGACTCTTAGTGGCTAACACAGTGCTGAGCAGCAGGTTCCCAATAATTATCTGTTGCAATTATAGATATTAGGAACAGGTGGCCATTTAGAATCCATTCTTAGTGCCATATGTTATTGTAACATTTTGTCATTATAATTTGCTTTAAGTTGAAGGTAACTTATAACTTCCAAAATTTGAGAGACATTGCAATTTCAGAACCACTGTGGAATGTAATGGATCCCAAGATCCCATAAGATCCCTAAAGCATGCTCTATTTCTATATTTACATGGTGCAAATAATATTAGTTCC
This sequence comes from Cephalophus harveyi, assembly GCA_006410635.1. Lineage (NCBI taxonomy): Eukaryota > Metazoa > Chordata > Mammalia > Artiodactyla > Bovidae > Cephalophus > Cephalophus harveyi. The sequence goes on along the minus strand of SJYT01004721.1, from coordinate 11,579 downwards.
TTTCATATTTTTATTTGTATTTCTCTCATATTTTGAATACCCTTGAATTACCCTTGCTGCTGCTGCTAAGTCGCTTCAGTTGTGTCCGACTCTGTGCGACCCCATAGACAGCAGCCCACCAGGCTCTGCTGTCCCTGGGATTCTCCAGGCAAGAACACTGGAGTGGGTTGCCATTTCCTTCTCCAATGCATGAATTACCTTTAGTAAAAAATAATGTAGAGATATAAATGTGTACATATGTAAGTACATAAAGTATGCACACATGAAGCTTTGTGTGTGACAAAAATTACAACTGGTATTCAAATCTAACTGTATAATCTGTAAGATGATTGACAGAGATGTTTATATTTATAAATTACTACATATTCACTTGTGATATGGCTTCTAGATTAGACTAATACAATTTTAACTTACAATGTTAAATGGTTTAAATGTTTATCTTAAGCAGTAACATGCAATTTATCAAGTCACATAATTTAAAATGATGATAAGCCCAAATATTTGCTGTTTATTAATGTATCATCTAAGTATTACTTTGATTCAGGTACTGAGCAGAGTGGAGGATGGCAGTGAGTATCTGGGCAAATGCTAAGGTTAACATAGTTTAAAATTTAAAAAGTGACAGTGAAAGTCATTCAGTCATGTCTGACTCTTTGCAACCCCCTATGGACTATATAGTCAGTCCATGGAATTCTCCTGGCAAGAATACTGGAGGGGGTAGCCTTTCCCTTCTCTAGGGGATCTTCCCAACCCAGGGATCAAACCCAGGTCTCCCACATTGTAGGCGGATTCTTTACCAGCTGAAAATTAGAAAGATTATCCACTAAATCATGCTGGCCTAGTGGCTCAGAAGGTAAAGAATCTGCCTGCAGTGTGGGAGACCTGGGTTTGATCCTTGGTTGGGAAGATTCCCTGGAGAAGGGAATGGCTACCCACTCCAGTATTCTTGCCTGGAGAATCCCACGGACAGAGGAGCCTGGCAGACTACATGGGGTCACAAGAGTCATTCTGACTCTTTGCAACCCCCTATGGACTATATAGTCAGTCCATGGAATTCTCCTGGCAAGAATACTGGAGGGGGTAGCCTTTCCCTTCTCTAGGGGATCTTCCCAACCCAGGGATCAAACCCAGGTCTCCCACATTGTAGGCGGATTCTTTACCAGCTGAAAATTAGAAAGATTATCCACTAAATCATGCTGGCCTAGTGGCTCAGAAGGTAAAGAATCTGCCTGCAGTGTGGGAGACCTGGGTTTGATCCTTGGTTGGGAAGATCCCCTGGAGAAGGGAATGGCTACCCACTCCAGTATTCTTGCCTGGAGAATCCCACGGACAGAGGAGCCTGGCAGGCTACATGGGGTCACAAGAGTCAGACACGACTTAGTGACTTAACTACTACTACTACTACTACCCACTCCAGTATGCTTGCCTGGAGAATTCCATGGACAGAGGCTACAGTTCATGGGGTCTCAAAGAGTCAGACACGACAGAGTGACTAACACACCTTCATCTACTAAATACGCTCGGATATACTAACCCAATTATCCAGCTTGCTTTTTAAAAAACTATGTTTTAATGAAAACTAAGAGAAATAAAAACATATAGTTAATTAGAATATGTACTGGAGATTGAACCAGAATATACTGAGTATACAGTTCTACCTTATTATTCAAAATTCTATATAATGAGAAAAATTCTGAGAGCAAAAGCAGAATGGAGGAGAGAAAGAGGTAGGAGATAGGGAGAGGGTACCATTGGGAAAAGAGACTACGAACACAAACACACACACATACGAGCATGTGTGTGCACATCTTCAAATGAACACCGAAAACTGAAGAATGCTCCTAGCAAACCAGATATTTTGAGGAATCCCTGGAATTTAGAAAGGAGATTAGAAAGAACTGTGAAGATAATGAAACAAACATAAGACAACAGAGCCCCAGACTTCTGTATCGATCCTGTGCTAGTATGGTAGCACTCTAGGGTACCCCCATGATCAGAGTCAATGGACGCTAAGCACAGGAGAGGTCACCTAGCCATTCATCACCATAATTGTTAGAGTAGATGGACCACTCCTGTCTCAACTCTTCCCAGTTTATGCAAGGCAGTTGCCATTTAAAACAGTTTACTTTAAGGTTTTAATTCCAACTGAAATAAATAGAAAACTCAATTGATGGGTTGAATTGAGAAGTGGATATAGCTATAAAAGAAAACAGTGAACTCAAAAATAGATTTTCCCCGCATTAATGCAGAAAACAAACGTAATGTTTATCATGGAATAATGCAGAAATGTTGCAAAAACTTTATTAATACTTAATTAAACTTTGAGAATGTCAACACAGGATAACTGGTAGAGATGGAGCACATAGGAGAGTGAAAGTATATTATGTTCATTTTCTAAATATACACTAAAAATTATTCTATGAATGTGTAGATTAAACAGTTATAACTATTAAATAGTTGTAACTATTAAGCATATGATATATAATGTTTTGCAGTAACATGGATGGACCTAAAGATTGTCATTCTGAGTGATAAGTCAGAGAAAGATAAATATAGTATGATATTGCTCATGTGTAAATTTCAAAAAAAAATGGTACATATAACTAATTTACAAAACGTAAATAAATAAAATCACAGATGTAGAAAACAAACTTATGGCTACCAGGGAGGAAGAGGGGATGGATAAATTGGGAGATTTGGATTGAAATATGCACACTACTATAAATAAAATAACTAATAAGGACTTACTGTAGAGTACAGGGAGAAGGTAATGGCACCCCACTCCAGTACTCTTGCCTGGAAAATCCCGTGGATGGAGGAGCCTGGTGGGCTGCAGTCCATGGGGTGGCTGAGAGTCAGACACAACTGAACGACTTCACTTTCATTTTTCACTTTCATGCATTGGAGAAGGAAATGGCACCTCACTCCAGTGTTTATGCCTGGAGAATCCCAGGGACGGGGGAGCCTGGTGGGCTGCCATCTGTGGGGTCACACAGAGTCGGACATGACTGAAGTGACTTAGCAGCAGCAGCAGCAGCAGCAGAGCACAGAGAACTCAATACTTTGTAATTACCTATATGGGAGAAGAATCTAAAAAAGAATGGATGTATGTATACATATAACTGATTCACTTTATTGTGTACCTGAAACTAACAATATTGTAAATCAACTATACTCTAATAAAATATTTAAAATAAAATTAAATAAAAACTAGAAAAAAATGAGAAAAGATAATTAGATGAATTAAAATGAGATTAAAAAAAACACAAACAGATATTAGGCTGAAGACCATACTAAAAACCTCTTATGCACCATTCATTCACCTTCTCAGATTCACCTGCTCTTCTTCCAGACACAGAACAACCTCTTCAGGTGTGGCTGCATTGCATGTCAACACCCTTGCCTCATGCCTCATTCATGCCTCCTGTTCCCAGCATTTTGTCTTTCACAGATAAGCCCAGGTAGCTAAGGATTTTTGCTCAGTTCCCATCTATGTGCAGCCAGAATACAGGGCAAGGAAGAATTAACATCCCATCAGCCAGAATTTTGAGTAGTGAGCAATAGGAGTGAGTGGATAAATTCCCAGCCTGTTCTCCCAAGAGCATACTGTTCTGATTCAGACCGTTTTCTGGAAGGGTGGTTCTGACGGTCAAGCATCAGCTCCATAAATATTCTCTATTGACTCTCCTTTCTTTTTTCTAGTTGACTTTACTGTGCTCCCTACCTCTGGCTCTCCTTTCTGGAGACCCCAACCTAAAGAAGGCTAAGTTAGTAAGTACAATAAACACAAGTTTTATTTCCTTATTATAAACAAAATCTTCAGCATCAGGCAGCCAAGCTGTCAAGAAATAATAAAATAAAGAAATAAATGACAAAAGAAAGAAACCAAATTAACCACAATCCTAAATCTAGCTATATTCCATATATGAGTGAGTGAAAAATATGATAACATAAAATATGATAATAAATAATAGAAGATATATCAATATATATGGCAAATTTTAATAACAAAAGTCACACATTGCACCAGCACTGTGGAGCCAATTATAATAACAGAAAACAGAGTGATGAATGGGACAAGCTAAAAATACATCTTATTGGTTTAAGTAAAGTCATGAAATCTTCTATGCCTAAAATATATTATCAAGCTACATATATAAAACTAAGCTGATAGAAATACAAGGAGAAATGTACTAATCCCTAAGTGTTAGAACCTTTAAGATACTTCATTCCAAACATTTTTGATGATGATACTAGATTCAAAATAAAGAGGAATTGTAAAATTCAAACTAACAATTTTATTTAATATCTATACATATGTAGTATACATATACTGTATATATACACCCAGAGAGAGAATGCTGCACTCTTAATACATTTTTTTCTCCAAATACTTAGGAAGGAATATTTAAAATTTTCACAAATACAATCAGAACAAATTATTTAATGGAAGGTCACAGTCCCTGAACAAAACACTTCAAAAGTAAAGTTAAAAAGGAACAGTCAAAAATAAACCAATAACAATAACAAATATTCTCTTGCTTGGAAATTTTATATACTTAATAACAACTCTGTACTAGAAAGAAAATGAAAATAAATTATAAAATATTATGTGAAAGTTAATTATCAACATCTGATCTTCTTTTGGGTTCTCCAACATGCTGTATTCAGTCTCGCCTGAGACCCTTGGCAGTTAATATTTCCCACCTAATCTGCATAATGTTGTTCTCAGTTCTCATCTAGGATAATCATACTACCTGTCTCAAATGGTATTTGAAAAGATTAAATGGATTAATTTGTATAAAGCATTTACAAGGGTCCCTGGTAAATCTAAAAATCAATTACATAAGTGCTACCTAGCTATCATCATTACTATCATCATCATTATTGTTTTGTTTTTCTTTATGGACACTATGTGTTTTATTTAATTAGCATGCATTTTTAAATTTCTCAAGTTTGAAATCAGTGTAAGTCTACGGTTACAAATTGAAAATGGCTTAGCTCTTACATAGAAGTTAATCAATGCATTATTTGCATAAATTGTTGCCTAAACTGCATTATTAACTATCACTATAATGTTCTCCCCTAGCCCCATAAAGTGGAAGCCACTTGTCCATTGCACAAAACAACTCAAAGTTATCAGCTTCAAAAGACATTTGGCTAATTTGGGCACAATTGAGAAGTAAATGAACCATTTTCTTCTACATTTATTTATGAATTTTCAATACAAATAGACAAAACATACAAGCTTTTCCAGAAGTTCTTGAAAAGGTTAGATACTTCTTAAATAAGTACCTAAATAGAAGGGAAGTCTCTGTGTTTATGCTTCTGTTATTTTTATGAGGTTGGATAGTGTTTGTTGGCCTTTAACAATATTGTTAATTGAGGTTAATTCATAGTCTTGTATCTATAATGGCTAGGGAGGAGACAAATGAAAATTTAAGAGTCTTAGAAAGGTCTCCAACATAACCAAAAGGATTCTGAACATTTGAAATGGAGTAAGGCATCACAAAAAAGCATGTGTGCTCAATCATGTCCAACTATTTGTGATATCCTGGACTATAGACTGCCAGGTTCCTCTGTCCATGGGATTTTCCAGGCAAGAATACTGGAGTGGGTTGCCGTTTCCTACTCCAGGGGATCTTCTTGACCCAGTGATCGAACCCACCTCTCTTTCGTCTTTTGAATTGGCAGGCAGATTCTTTACCACCAGCACCATCTGGGAAGCCAAGGCATCACAAGGAATTTCTAATTTATCTTGAGATGCAGCAGGAAGCATGGACCCTCAAATGTATGATAAAAATGTATGGATGTGTAAATACTAAATCTATTCTCCCACATGGAGTGAACATCATCTCTATATTAACAGCAACATTTTCTAGGTTTAAAGAGTGTGAGTGGCATCTTTCTGAATAAGCTTATTACTAGCATAAGATGAACATTTTTTAGGTAGTACAAGGATGAAGTCAGAAGGGAGAAAAAGATTTTCAGAGAGCATGTGATTGGAAAGGGAAAACTGTTAGAATAGAAAGTGTTGTGAATGAGTTCCCAAAGCAAAGCATATGTCACCAAATACTGAACTATAGAGGATGCGGGAGTTGACAGAATATACATTTAATAATGTCTATCTCTATCTCTACCTATATGTCTCATTTGTCTATCTTAGTATTTACTGTACGTTAATAGAAATTGAATGCATGGTGTGTACCAGACAAATAGGTTGCGTTATACTATGTTTCTTGCTCTCATGTAGCTTATAACATTAGAGGAAAGAGCTGCTAAATAAATAATTATATAATTAATAAATTACATTAAGTTCACTAGTATAACTGACTTGTAGCATGGTGGTGTGCCCTATACTTCCAAGTTATCAGGAAGGTCTTTCCATCTCCTGGTTCTTTTTTTTTTGCCTCGGCTTCTTTTTCCTCCTGGAGCCTCTAGCAGCCCCAATCTTTCTTCCAAAATTATGTTGAAATATAATTTATTTTCTGATATTTTTCATAAAACTTCTGAGGTTAGTTCTGATTGGCCCTGTATGGGTCACATGCCCATATCTGAAACAGTGGTCACGGGACTAGAGTGCTTTGATTGTTCAGGCCAGAATCTCACATACTCTACTGAAGTCCACGCTAGACAGAGCTCTCCCAAACTACTTTTCCTGGAAGTGAGGGAGCCTAGATCCATTAGGAAATTAAGGCACATTTATTAGAAAAAAGAGAATGGATACTATATAGGCAAACAACAAATATTATAACTGGAGTATTTATCAAATAGTTTGTGAGAACTTAGAAAACAAGATAAGGGAATTTTTAAAAGCTTGTATGACTTAAGAACATAACAGAGCACTGCAGACTCATTTTCTTTTTTTTTTTAATATTTTATTTTATTTTTTAAATTTTATTTTTACTTTATTTCACTTTACAATACCGTATTGGTTTTGCCATACATTGACATGAATCACCCACGGGTGTATACGAGCTCCCAATCCTGAATCCCCCTCCCACCTCCCACCCCATATCATCTCTCTGGATCATCCCCGTGCACCAGCCTCAAGCATCCCGCATCTTGCATTGAACATAGGCTTGCGCTTCATTTCTTACATGATAGTATACATGTTTCAATGCCATTCTCCCAAATCATCCCACCCTCTCCCTCTCCCTCAGAGTCCAAAAGTCTGTTCTATACATCTGTGTCTCTTTTGCTGTCTCTCATACAGGGATCATCATTACCATCTTTCTAAATTCAGACTCATTTTCTTATTTGGGTGGTGGATTATTTTTCTTTGCCTCCCTCCCTTTCCTCCTCTCTCTCTTTTCTCTCTCTCCTCCATCTTTCCCTCTCTTCCTAACTTCTTTCCTTTCCTCCTTCCCTCTTTTGTTATCATCTTTAAATGATTAAATGACAATTAATCATTTAATTTAAATGATTTTCATTTACTTTAAATGTCATTTACTTTAAATGACAATCAGTGGATGGTTGACAATAGTGATATGAATGAATCTCCAGTGGCAAATGACTGGGGCTGGGCAGGGATCTGCTAGGAGATTTACATTTTGAAGGGCTTCCCACCTGATGCTAATGGTAAAGAACCTTCCTGCCAATGTAGGAGACAAAGAGACACGGATTCAATCCCTGGGTAAGATCCCCTGAAGGAGGGCATGACAACCCACTCCAGTATTCTTGCCTAGAAATCCCATGGATGGAGGAGTCTCACAGGCTAAAATCCACAGGGTCACACAGAGTCGGACAAGACTCCAGTGATTTAGCACATATGCTACATTTTAAAACTGGATATGGCACATTAGAGAATGTTCTGATGAAAGCACACAAATCCAAAAGAATCTATCTTTTAGGAAGAGATAGGTCAGAATTTGGGAGCTAGACTGGATGGGAGGGGAGTTTGAGGGAGAATGTATACATGGATATGTGTGGCTGAGTCACTTTGCTGTTCACCTGAAACCATCACAACATTGTTGATCAGCTAGACACAATATAAACTAAAAGGTAAAAAAAAGAATTTGGGGCTAGAAAAACAAAGATGAAGACCAAGCCTGGGAGTAGTTGTGAAAGGGAGGGAATTCATTGAAGTATTTGAAAGTTTGTCTTGCTGAAAAGATTGCTGACTTTCTCTGTGTAGCTTCAGACTAAAAACATAGTACAAAGAGTTGGAAACTTAAGAGATGGCTTTCTTGTCTCCAGGAAGTGAAAAGACTGCTAACAGAGCTGTAGGTGTTGAAGGTCTTTAAAGAGTATGTTTCTTTCCACTTGAAGATGCAAACCCAGCCTTGATTTCAACATGAAAGCTGTAGAAGAAAGGCTGACAATTACATTTCCCAAAACTGGCAGACAAAACACTGTGATACCCCTGAGGAGATGTTCTCACAGAGCCAGGGGTATTTCTTGTGTTCGGTCATGAATAAGTCTGCCCATAGAAAGCCTGACTGAACAAAATAAGGGATCTCCTAAGTCTTCTAGAGCAGGTGCAGATAAGAGACCATTATCCCAATGTGATCACAGCAAGAAATTTAAGACCCAAAACATTCGTAACTCCTGTATAGTTTTCTCACTGCTTATTAGCTGCTTTGTAGATAAACCAAAGAGAAAATAAGCTTTCCCTGAGTTCAAATGAAAATTCTTACCAAAACTCAAACCTAGATCAGACTAGGAGGTCTGTCACAGGGCTTGTTTTCTCAGAGCCATTGGAACCAGTATAATCCCTTAGGAGGGGTTTTCCTGAATGACCTGAAGAGCTCTGTCCAGCTCCTAAATTCTATGACTCTTATTTATTCCCATTACCTATTGATCTATGAGGTTGTTGTCAACAGAAACTCTTTGAAGTCCAAAAAATAATGAATAATTTAATGTATCGTTGCATTCTTGCTGTTTTATTCTTTGATACCACATGCACATTTTCAATTTATTTTTATTAAAAAAATATTAATTTGGCTGTGCTAAGTCTTAGTTGTAGCACACAGAATCTTTGCTGTGGTATGTGAGATCTGATTCCTTGGTCAGGGAATGAACCCAGGTCCCTTGCATTGGGAGTGCAGCATCTTAGCCACCAAACCACTACTGAATCACACACATGCACATTAAAAAAAAAAAAAAAAAAAAAAACTAAAATAAATAAACAAAGCAAAACACTGCCTCTTCTGTCTTCCACAGAAAGGTAATTTCACCTAGTAAAAACAGAAGGTCTACATTGTCCTAGGAAGTCACTCACTCTTGGTTATCTTATCTCATAAATGGGTCTGTCCATCTGCCTATTTTTGTAGTTGAAATGTTGAACGTGAAAAAGCAGTATTCTTGGACTTCCCTTGTGGCTCCAGTGGTAAAGAATCCACATGCAATTCAGGAGACCTGGTTTCGATCCCTAGGTTGGGAAGATCTCCTGAGAAGAGAAAGGCTATCCACTCCAGTATTCTGGTCTGGAGAATTCCATGGACTGTATAGTCCATTGAATTGCAAAGAGTTGGACACAACTGAGGGACTTTCACTTTTCATAAAAACCTTAGTTCAATGTAAAAAGGCTTTGTTTTTATACCTCTTCCATTCTCAATTATAATAAATACAAGCAGAAGGGATATTTTGCAATGAAAACTCTACTCTCATCTCAAATAGCAGAGCAGGTAGATTGGTACACAGAGTGGGTGAGGGGGTGTCATGGTGCACTGCTTTTAGGATAAGGTGGTGTATTTCTCTTGTCTCATGTCTAGTGCAGTTGAGGAACATTACCTTGAGTTATAAAAATCATTTCAAAATTAAAAAAATAAAAAATAGCAAAAAACCCCAAACCAAACCAAAACAAAACAAATTTCCAGATCTGATAGGAAACATTAAAGAAGATACAATTTTATTGCTGTTGTTCTTTGGGGGTGGTTCTCTGAAAGTTGTATTGAGGAAATGAAGCTTGTGAATGAAGTGGTTTCTATTATTGATATGGTTTCATTTGTGGATGCATAATTTTAGCTATGTGGCAAGTAAAGAAAGGAAAATATATCCCTTATTCTTCGTTATAAATTGTTTCAGGTAATTTTGCTGAGCAAAGAGGTGAAGGATACTTTCAGTGAGCAAGGCTGTTGGAAAGGCAGGCAGGACTATGAGTAGACACCCTCATTCGGTTCCCCCTGCTCCTCCTTTTCCTCCCATTCACTGCTTTCTGTCTTGGTGTCCCACTCCTTCTGCTCCAGTTTGGGCTGTTCAGAGAGAAAAGATATGCAGCATTGAACTTACATTGTCATGGTTCATAATAACTGAGGAATTGAGAACATGGGAGTCCTCAATGACTCGTGTTTTTCAGACTCTGGACATAACAGTATATTGATAAAAACTCAGAGCTATTCTGTTGATGCTGAGCTCCATACCACAGTGCCCTTGACACATACATTCCTTCTGTAAATTGGAGCCTATATGCCTCACCCTCCAAACCCAGGCTGTTGTGTGTGTATATATATATATATGAAGCGAAGTGAAGTGAAAGTCACTCAGTTGTGTCTGACATTTTGTGACTCTAGGGACTGTAGACTGCCAGGCTCCTCTGTCCATGGGTTTCTCTAGGCAAGAACGCTAGAGTGGGTAGACATTTCCTTCTCCAGGGGATCTTCCCAACCCAGGGATCAAACCCAGGTCTCTGCACTGCAGGCAGATTCTTTACCATCTGAGCCACTAGGGAAGTCCATGAATATATATATATACACATATGGTAAATAAATATGTATGGTAAGTATATATATATATGGTAAACATAGGTAAATTCAAGAGAGTCATATAGAGAATCATATTTACTTCTGAAAGAGATGCTCAGGAAGCAAGAAACAAAGATATTTGAAGAGAATGCACTGGTCATAGCAAACACCCTCTTCCAACAATACAAGAGAAGACTACACATGGACATCACCAAATGGTTAACACTGAAATCAGATTGATTATATTCTTTGCAGCCAAAGATGGAGAAGCTCTATACAGTCAGCTAAAACAAGACTGGGAGCTGACTGTGGCTCAGATCATGAACTTCTTATTGCCAAATTCAGACTTAAACTGAAGAAACTAGGGAAAATCATTAGACCATTCAGGTATGACCTAAATCAAATCCCTTATGATTATACAATAGAAGTGAGAAATAGATTTAAGGGACTAGATTTGATAGATAGAGTACCTGATGAACTATGGACAGAAGTTCATGACATTGTACAGGAGACAGGGATCAAGACCATCCCCATGGAAAAGAAATGCAAAAACACAAAATGACTGTCTGGGGAGGTCTTACAAATAGCTGTGAAAAGAAGAGAAGTGAAAAGCAAAGGAGAAAAGGAAAGATATAAGCATCTGAATGCAGAGTTCCAAAGAATAGCAAGAAGAGATAAGAAAGCCTTCTTCAGCGATCAATGCAAAGAAATAGAGGAAAACAACAGAATGGGAAAGACTAGAGATCTCTTCAAGAAAATTAGAGATACCAAGGGAACATTTCATGCAAGGATGGGCTCGATAAGGGACAGAAATGGCATGGACCTAACAGAAGCAGAAGATATTAAGAAGAGGTGGCAAGAATACACAGAAGAACTGTACAAAAAAGATCTTCA
>SJYT01004713.1:0-41007 GCA_006410635.1 Cephalophus harveyi | reverse complement strand
AGACAGCCTTTACATAGTGCAGAGAAATCTCATGCTCAATTTCCACTATTTTTTAACAACAAATATTTTTATAGTACTTTTATTACTGTAAGTGAACCAATACATCATTATTAACTGAACTCCATTCTTTATTCAGATTTCCATAGTTTTTAAATAATGTCCTTTCTCTATTCTAGGATTTCATCCAGGATATTACATATTAAATTAGCCATCATGACTGTGAAGTTTTCTCAGACTTTCCCTGTTTTTGAATGACCTTGAAAATTTTGAGGTGTTCAACTTAGATATTTTGAGGAATGTCCTTCAGTTGGAATTTGAGTGATGCTTTTCTTAGATTTAGGATGAAATGATATTCTTTTGGGAGGAGGACCACAGAGGTAAATTACCTTTTTCATCACATATAGCAGGGGGACATACTATTAGCATGATTTATCACTATTGATATTCATTGGTCATCTGGCTGAGGTAATGTCTTCCATGTTTTCCAGTGGAAAGTTATGATACTTTTTCCTTCTTTAAATATTATACAATATTGAAAGAAGTCACTATATGTAGCCAAAACTTAAGCATTAGGAAGTTATGCTCCACCAACTTGATGAATGAAACATCTACATAAATTATTTAGAATTCTTCTGTAGGGATACTTGTCTCCTCTCCATCATTTATTTATGCAACATTTTATTTATAGACGTATGGTCTCAATATTTATTTCATAATTCCAGTTATAATCCAATGTACAATATTTATTTTATTATTCAAATTGCTCCTCCTTTGCTATTGGGAGCTCTTTCAGTCCACACTTGTATCTCTTTTACATATCTCTATCAATATTAGATTGAGAGTTTATGTTTGTTGGCACTTGCTTACTTTATGGTATTACAAGATGTTCCAGGGTGATATTGTATATTTCCTGATCCATTGCTAGAATCAGCCATTTTCCCAAGGAGTCTTAGTTTCTTTTAATGGAGAATGGTATTACAAACCAAGAGGTACTTATTAGGTTTGCTCTCTGATACAGAAGTGTCATTGTTTCTATGTGCCCTTAGTTGATAGAAGGAACTATATATGTGCATACTAATTATATATATTATATATGTGTATTTTATATGTATATATGTTTATATATATGTGTATACATTATATGTATGTGTGTGTGTATATATATATACACATATACACATATATATGTTGGGCTGTAGCCAACATATGTCAGAGTCCTCTGTCCATGGGATTTTTCAGGCAAGAATATTAAAGTGGGTTGCCATTTTCTTCTCCAGGGGATCTTCCTGACCCAGGGATCGAAACTGTAACACCTCCTGTGTCTCCTGCATTGTAAGTGGATTCTTTTCCCACTGAGCCATCAGGGAACCCCATGTATATATGCACATATCTATAAACATTTTTATATATTACATAAATATATAGTTAATTGTTCCAGTTTTATTGAGATATAGTTGACATATATAGCTGACATTGTACTAGTTTAGGTATACAACAGTGATTTCATATAGGTATATACTGTGAAATGATTACCACATCCATCAGCAGTTTTAGTTACTTGTTTTTCCTTATAAGAACCTTAAAGATTTACTCTTAGCAACTTTTAAATATAAAATAAAATATTAACTATAGTTACCATCTATACACTAAATCACCAGAACTTGTTTATAACCATATGTGTGTACCTTTNGTGAAATGATTACCACATCCATCAGCAGTTTTAGTTACTTGTTTTTCCTTATAAGAACCTTAAAGATTTACTCTTAGCAACTTTTAAATATAAAATAAAATATTAACTATAGTTACCATCTATACACTAAATCACCAGAACTTGTTTATAACCATATGTGTGTACCTTTTGACCACCTTCACTTAGTTTCCCCACCCCTGACATCACCAATCTGTTCTGTTTCTATGAGTTCAGTTTTTTTTTTTTTTAGCTATCACATATAAGTCAAATTATACAGTATTTGTCTTTATCAGTCTGACTTATTTCAACACATAATGTCCTCTGGGTTCATTCATGTTGTCACAAATGACAAAATTTCTTCTTTATGGTTAATATTCGGTTCACCCCCCATTCCTCCCTCCTCTTCCCTCTCACATATATCTCAGTCACATGATTTATCTATTGATTGTTTGGTGAACACTTATGTTGTTTCCATATCTTGGCTATAGTGAATAATAGGGGTGCAGATGTCTGTTTGAGATATACTGATTTCTTTTCTTTTTCTTTTGGAATATATACCTTGAAGTGAGATTGCTGAATCATATTGTATTTCTACTTTTCATTTTTAGAGGAACTTCTATAGTGGCTGTACCATTTTATTATTCCTACCAATAGTTTAAAAGAGTTTTGATTTCTTTATATCTTCAATAAAACTTGTAAGCTCTTGTCTTTTTGATAATAGCCATTCCAAGAGGTGTGAGGTGATATCTTTTTGTGTTTTTTATTTTCATTCCTCTGATGATTAGTGATGTTGAGCAAATTTTCATCTACCTATTGGCTATTCATAAGTCTTCTCTAGAAAATAAATCTATTCAGGTTTGTCCATTATTAAAATCAAGTTATTTGTTTTGTATACAAATCCTTTCACAGGTAGTTGTTTCTGAAATATTTTCTCCAGTCTGTGATGTGCCTTTCTCTTCTTTTAACTCTTTAATAGAGTAGAAGGTTTTTAATAAATCCCAGCTAATCAATTTTTCTTTCTTTGTGCTTTTTCTGTTGTATTAGAAGACACTTAACCAAACCTAAAGACATTTGGATTTTAACTTTGTTTTTGAGTTGAAGTTTCATATTTTTGCATTTTATGTTTAGAGTTGTGATCTATTTTGAGGAAATTTTTGTGAAAGTTGTGAGTTCTTTGTCTGCATTTATTTTTTTCAATGTGAATGTCCAGTTGGTTCATCAGTTTGTTGAAAAGACTGTCCTTTTCCCACCGAGTTGTCCTTTGTCAAAGATCAATTGATTATATTTGTATGGGTCTATTTCTAGGCTCTCTATTCTGATTCTTTGGTCTTTGTGTTTACACTTTCAGTAATATCACAGTGCTCTGATTGCTGTTCAGTTCAGTTCAGTCACTCAGTCGTCTCCGACTCTTTGTGACGCCATGAATCACAGCACGCCAGGTCTCCCTGTTCATCACCATCGCCTGGAGTTCACTCAGACTCATGTCCATTGAGTCCGTGATGCCATCCAGCCATCTCATCCTCAGTCGTCCCCTTCTCCTCCTGCCCCTAATCCCTCCCAGCATCAGAGTCTTTTCCAACGAGTCAACTCTTCTCATGAGGTGGCCAGAGTACTGCAGTTTCAGCGTTAGCATCATTCCTTCCAAAGAAATCCCAGGTGTTTCTTCCAGCCCAGCATTTCTCATGATGTACTCTGCATAGAAGTTAAATAAGCAGGGTGACAATATACAGCCTTGACGTACTCCTTTTCCTATTTGGAACCAGTCTGTTGTTCCATGTCCCGTTCTAACTGTTGCTTCCTGACCTGCATACAGATTTCTCAAGAGGTAGGTCAGGTGATCTGGTATTCCCATCTCTTTCAGAATTTTCCTCAGTTTATTGTGATCCACACAGTCAAAGGCTTTGGCATAGTCAATAAAGCAGAAATAGCTGTTTTTCTGGAACTCTCTTGCTTTTTCCATGATCCAGCAGATGTTGGCAATTTGATCTCTGGTTCCTCTGCCTTTTCTAAAGCCAGCTTGAACATCAGGGAGTTCACGGCTCACGTATATAAAAAGACTTGCAATCTGCTGATGAGAGTTCTCCAACTTTAGTCTTCAGTTCACTTCAGTTCAATCATTCAGTTGTGTCTGACTCTTTGTGACCCCATTAATCGCAGCACACCAGGCCTCCCTGTTCATCACCAGCTCCCGGAGTTCACTCAGATTCACATCCATCGAGTCAGTGACGCTATCCAGCCATCTCATCCTCTGTTGTCCCTTTCTCCTCCTGCCCCCAATCCCTCCCAGCATCAGAGTCTTTTCCAATGAGTCAACTCTTCTCATGAGGTGTCAGGCCTCCCTGTTCATCACCAGCTCCCGGAGTTCACTCAGATTCACATCCATCGAGTCAGTGACGCTATCCAGCCATCTCATCCTCTGTTGTCCCTTTCTCCTCCTGCCCCCAATCCCTCCCAGCATCAGAGTCTTTTCCAATGAGTCAACTCTTCTCATGAGGTGGCCAAAGTACTGGAGTTTCAGCTTTAGAATCATTCCTTCCAAAGAAATCCCAGGGTTGATCTCCTTCAGAATGGACTGGTTGGCTCTCCTTGCAGTCCAAGGGACTCTCAAGAGTCTTCTCCAACACCACAGTTCAAATGCATCAATTCTTCGGTGCTCAGCCTTTTTCACAGTCCAACTCTCACATAATACATGACTACTGGAAAAACCATAGCCTTGACTAGACAGATCTTAGTTGGCAAAGTAATATCTCTGCTTAAGTTTGGTCATAACTTTTCTTCCAAGGAGTAAGTGTCTTCTAATTTCATGGCTGCAGTCACTATCTGCAGTGATTTTGGAGAGCAAAAAAATAAAGCCTGACACTGTTTCCACTGTTTCCCCGTCTATTTCCCATGAAGTGATGGGACCAGATGCCATGATCTTCGTTTTCTGAATGTTGAGCTTTAAGCCAACTTTTTCGCTCTCCTCTTTCACTTTCAGCAAGAGGCTTTTTAGTTCCTCTTCACTTTCTGCCATAAGGGTGATGTCATCTGCATATCTGAGGTGATTGATATTTCTCCCAGCAATCTTGATTCCAGCTTGTGTTTCTTCCAGTCCAGCGTTTCTCATGATGTACTCTGCATAGAAGTTAAATAAGCAGGGTGACAATACACAGCCTTGACGTACTCCTTTTCGTACTTGGAACCAGTCTGTTGTTCCATGTCCAGTTCTAACTGTTGCTTCCTGACCTGCATACAGATTTCTCATGAGGCAGGTCAGGTGGTCTGGTATTCCCATCTCTTTCAGAATTTTCCACAGTTTGTTGTGATCCACACAGTCAAAGGCTTTGGCATAGTCAATAAAGCAGAAATACATGTTTTTCTGAAACTCTCTTGCTTTTTTGATGATTCAGTAGATGTTGGCAATTTGATCTCTGGTTCCTCTGCCTTTTCTAAAACCAGCTTGAACATCAGGGAGTTCACGGTTTACATATTTCTGAAGCCTGGCTTGAAGAATGGTGAGCATTACTTTACTAGCATGTGAAATGAGTTCAATCGTGCGGTAGTTTGAGCATTCTTTGGTGTTGCCATTCTTTGGGATTGCAATGAAAACTGACCTGTTCCAGTCCTTTGGCCACTGCTGAGTTTTCCAAATTTGCTGGCATATTGAGTGCAGCACTTGTACAGCATCATCTTTCAGGATTTGAAATAGCTCAAGTGGAATTCCATCACCTTCACTAGCTTTGTTCATAGTGATGCTTTCTAAGGCCCACTTGACTTAACATTCCAAGATGTCTGGCTCTACGTGAGTGATCACACCATCGTGATTATCTGGGTCATGAAGATCTTTTTTGTATAGTTCTTCTGTGTATTCTTGCCACCTCTTCTGAATATCTTCTGCTTCTGTTAGGTCCATACCATTTCTGTCCTTTATTGAGCCCATCTTTGCATTAAATATTCCCTTGGTATCTCTAATTTTCTTGAAGAGATCTCTAGTCTTTCCCATTCTGTTGTTTTCCTCTATTTCTTTGCATTGATTGCTGAAGAATGCTTTCTTATCTCTTCTTGCTATTCTTTGGAACTCTGCATTCAGGTGCTTATATCTTTCCTTTTCTCCTTTGCTTTTCACTTCTCTTCTTTTCACAGCTATTTGTAAGGTTTCCTCACACAGCCATTTAGCTTTTTTGCATTTGTTTTCTGTGGGGATGGTCTTGATCCCTGTCACCTGTACAATGTCATGAACCTCATTCCATAGTTCATTAGGCACTCTATGTATCAGATCTAGGCCCTTAAAAGTTTCTTTTAAGTACTGTTTTGGCATTGTAGATCTTTTGCTGCTTGGTATAAATTTTGAATCATTTTGTAATGTCTTTATCTGGCTTTCTGCTTTGGGTAGTCCTGGCCTTATGTAATAATTTAGGAATAATTCCCTCTGGTTCTATTTTCTGGAAGAGACTGTGGAGAGATTGTAATACTTCTTTACATATTTGGTGTATTTTAACATTGAAACCATGGTGCTTTCTTGCTTGGGTATTTATTACTTATTGATCCATTGTTTTAATAAATATAGGCATATTCATATTATTTATGTCTCCTTGTGTGAGTTTTTATAGTTTGTGTCTTTCAAGGAATTGGTCAATTTCACCAGTGTTATCAAATTTTTGAGTATAGAGTCACTTTAATATTGATGTATTTTCCTTTGAAGACCTGTAATCAGTGGTGATCACCCAACTTTGTTTGAAATACTGTTAATTACATCTTCTCTCTTTTTTCCTTGGTTTCTTATCTTGAACTTTATAACTTTTATTGATCTTATCAAAGAATTTGCTTTGGATTTCCATAGTATTTGCTATTGTTTTATTGTTTTCAATTTCATTGATATCTGCTGTAATTTTCATTATTTTCTTCAGCCTGCTTTTGGCTTATGTTGCTCTTCTTTCTGTAATTCCTAAGGTGGAAGATTATATTATTGATTTCAGATCCTTCACCCATTTGAATGCTTGCAATTAATGCTATTAATTTCTCTCTAATCACTGCTTCCACTGCATCCTACACAGACTGATAAGTTGTATTTTTATTTATCTTTAGGGACTTTTAAATTTCTGTTGAGACTTCTTTGACCTGTGTGTTATTTATAAATGTGCTATTTAATTTCCAAATATTTGGAGAATATTTCCAACAAATGGTCAGGAGCAATTGGACATGTACGTGGGAAAAAATGAATGTAGGCACAGACCTTATGCCCTTCACCAAAATTAATGCAAAATGGATAACAGACCTAAATGTAAGATCCAAACCTATAAAACTCATAGAAGATAAACAGAGGAGAAAACCTAGATGACCTTGGGTATGGTAATGACTTTTCAGATACAATGCCAAATATATAATCCAAAAGAAAAAATTAATAAGCTAGACTTCATTAAAATTAAAAACTGTTCTCTGAAGAGAATGTCAAGAGAATAAAAAGGCAAGCCATGAACTAGGTGAGCCTATATTCAAAGAAATCTTAAAACTTAGCAGTAAAAATATGTGCCAAAAACCTTAAGAGGCACTACACCAAGGAAGATACTCATATGGCAAATAAGCACATGAAAAGATTCTCCACATCATTTTTCATCAGGACAATGCAATTCAAAATGATAGCAAATACCACTATACACTGATTAGAATAGCTAAAATCCATAACACTGACAACACCAAATGCTGGTGAGGATGTGGAGCAATAAGAATTTTTATTCGTTGCTGGTGGGATGCAAAATGAATGGTACAGTAACTTTGGAAGACAATTTTGTGGTTTCTTAGACAACTAAACATACTCTTAACATTCTATTCCACATTCATGCTCCTTGGTATTTACCTAAAAGAGTTGAAAATTATGTTTACAAAAAACCTGCACACACATCTTTGATTGTTGTTTAGTCACTAAGTCATGTCCAACTCTTTTCTGACCCTATGGAATGTAGCCTGCCAGGCTCCTCTGTTCATGGATTTCCCAGGCAGGAATACTGGAGCAGGTTGCCATTTCCTTCTTCAGGGGATCTTTCCCACACAGGGATCAAACCTGTGTCTCCTGCTTTGGCAGGCAGATTCTTTACTACTGAGCCACCAGAGAAGCCCACACATAATGTTTATAGCAGTTTTATTCAGTTCAGTTCAGTCGTCGCTCAGTTGTGTCTGACTCTTTGCAACCCCATGGACTGCAGGAGGCCAGGTTTCCCTGTTCATCACCAACTCCTGGAGCTTACTCAAACTCAGTCCATAGGTCAGTGATGCCATCCAACCATCTCATCCTCTGTTGTCCCCTTCTCCTCCTGCCTTCAATCTTTCCCAGCATCAGGGTCTTTTCAAATGAGTCAGTTCTTCACATCAGGTGGCCATAGTATTGGAATTTCAGCTTTGGCACCAGTTCTTTCAATGAATTATTGGAAGCTTTATTAATAGTTGACAAAACTTGGAAGCAACAAAGATGTCCTTCAGTTAAATAAACAGTTGTCCATCTAGAGAGTGAAATGTTATTCAGTGCTAAAAAGAAATGAGCTATCAAGCTATGATACTACATGGAAGAAGCTTAGATTCATATTACTAAGTTAAGGAAGTGAATCTGAAAAGGCTACATACAGTATGATTTCAACTATATGAGATTCTGGAAAAGACAAAACTATGGAGACAGTAAGAAGATCAGTGGTTTTCAAGGGTTGGGAGAGGATGTAGGTTGAATAGATGGAATTCAGAGGACAATTTGGGCATTGGAAATATGCAGTATGGTACCATAATGAGGGATATATGTCATTATGCTGCTGCTGCTAAGTCACTTCAGTCGTGTCCGACTCTGTGTGACCCCATAGATGGCAGCCCACTAGGCTCCCCCTTCCCTGGGATTCTCCAGGCAAGAACACTGGAGTGGGTTGCCATGTCCTTCTCCAGTGCATGAAAGTGAAAAGTGAAAGTGAAGTCACTCAGTCGTGTCTGACTCTTAGCGACCCCATGGACTGCAGCCTACCAGGCTCCTCCATCCATGGGATTTTCCAGGCAAGAGTACTGGAGTGGGGTGCCATTGCCTTCTCCAATATGTCATTATACATTTGTCCAAATCTGTAGAATGTACAACATCGAGTGAACCCTTAATGTAAACTGTGGACTTTGGGTGATTATGAGGTGTCAGTGTAGGTTCATCAATTATACCAAGCGTACTTACCACTTGGGTAGGGGATGTTGATAATAAAGGAAGATCTCTCTGTATCTTCCTCACAATTTTCCTGTAGACCTAAAACTGATCTAAAAATAAAGTCTTAATTTAGAAAAAGCTTATTTACTTGTTAAAAAACCAAACTAACATGGTATTTAAGGGCATCATTTTTATAATTGAAAAGATCTGTTTTTAAGACTTGTTTCTGTCACTTATTAGCTTTGTGACTTTAGTCAATTTGTCCCTATGAGTCTATATCCTAATGGTGATCTTGAAACTGTATTATATTATCAAACTCATGGGTGGTTATAATATATAAATATATATATATACATATATAATGCATTTGATATATATGACTTTCTTGCTCTTTCTTCCATTTCCTCATCTTTGAAAGATTGGAGATACAGAGAAATGTTTCTTTACTGTAAGGAAACAACACCTCAAGCATCATGAAGAACGGCAGCTGCCAGTAGCCCTCGGTGTCAGAACCCGGGTAGTGGTGAGGGGCTCTGCAGGCTGGAGAGCAGACGCCCCTGGATTGGAGGGGGGCACCTGTCCCACTGTCCTCAGGCAAGAAGCAGGCGATATGGTTTCAGATCTTTACACTTTTAAGGAGTAGCTCAAAATCCGGGTGAAATCTCTCTTTGAAACACCAGCTTAAATAGAAACAATAGCAATCTAGCCCGGGCCTCCCAGACCCATCTGCTGGCAGACCAGTTGTGTTCTGCTTAGGGATATTTTAGAGCACTAAACGCATGTATTAGAAAAGTAAAAAGGACTTTAATATATCAAACATTTATTTCAAAAGTTGAAAAACAGAAGGAGGAGTAGGAAGAAAGAAAAAACGAGAAGAAAGGAAATAATGAAGGTAATGAAAATTAATGAAGTAGAGAGGCTTCCCTGGTGGCTCAGTGGCAAAGAATCTGCCCGCCAATGCAGGGGACCCGGGTTCGATCCCTGACCACGTGCCACATGGTCAACACAGATTCGATTTTCTAAAAACTCTTCTCAAATTAAGAGTAGAACTTCCTTTATCTGATAAAGATTATCGAGTAAAAGCCTCAGCAAATACCGCAATGATTGTGAGATATTGGTGTATACTTTATAATCGTCAACCTGGACACTGATTCTGTATCCACTTTTCTGTACGTGTTACCCATCTGTACGTGTTATTTTCTGAAATTCTGACCAATGTAGTGAGACACAGAAAAATATGAAATAAATCATTATTGGGGGAAAATAATAACATTTAGGGAAAATATTTAAATCTTCAATTTAACAGGATTCTCATTTTTAATGGAATTCAGTAGAGTGGCTAAAAACACAATAAATGTATTAAAAATCAGTGGCTTTCCTGTAAACCACTAACAAGTAATTGGAAAACAAAATGGAAAAGTGCTCATTTACAATAGCAATAAAAGCGTACTAAATACCAACGAATAGCTTGAACAGAAACAATTAGGACTTATAGAAAAAAATCATACACAAACACTTTGAAATTTTCTCGACTGACATAAAGGTTTATGCATAAAAGAGCTATATTATAATTCTGAATGAAAATGCTATATATTGCAAAAATTTTCTTCCTTCCCAATACATTTAAAGATTTAACTCAAAAAAACCCAGAACATTTTTATAACATGTACATTTTTTCCCAATAATCTCTGTCTATACATAGGTGTAGTATATATGTGTGCATATATATATATGTCTATGCATGCATGTGTAAAAAATATTATATGTAATGTATGCTAGAGGTTATCTGAATAAATGAAGAGACAAGAATTTTTAACATCTGAAAGTTGAGCAATGAGTAAGGACTTGCCTGCCAAATACTAAAATGGTATCAGGCCTAATAAAGAAGCCAGCTTGGAAATCTAACAAGACTAGGTGAGTGCCTCAATCGAACACAGTCAAGAGCCTAAACACAGACCTAGTCTATTTAAGAATTTTATATATGCCATAGAAAACTATGGTGAAAGCGAAGAAAAATTAAAGAATCTCTTGATGAGGGTGAAAGAGGAGAGTGAAAAAGCTGGCTTAAAACTCACCATTCAAAAAACTAAGATCATGACATCCAGTCCCATCATTTCATGGCAAGTAGATGGGGAAACAGTGAAATCAGTGGCAGATCTTATTTTCTTGGACTCCAAAATCACTGCAGACAGTGACTGCAGCTGCAAAGTTAAAAGATGCTTGCTCCTTGGAAGAAAAGCCTTGACAGTGTATTAAAAAGCAGAGACATCACTTTGCTGACAAAGGTCTGTCTAGTCAAAGCTATGGCTTTTCCAGTAGTCATGTACAGATGTGAGAGTTGGACCTTTAAGAAGGCTGAGTGCCAAAGAATTGATGCTTTTGAATTTTGGTGCTGGAGAAGACTCTTGAGAGTCCCTTGGACAACAAGAAGATCAAACCAGTCAATCCTAAAGGAAATCAGTCCTGAATATTCATTGGAATACTAAGTCGTGTCCAACTCTGCAACCGCATGGACTATAGTCTGCCAGGCTCCTCTCTCCATGGGATTTCCCAGGCAAGAATACTGGAGTGGGTAGCCATTTCCTTTTCCAAGTCAGTTGACTAAATATATAATATAATATAATCAGTTGATGTATTTAGACTATTTACATTTGTTTATATCATTGGCATATTTTTATTTGTTTTCTGTTTGAAAACTCAGCTTTGTATTCCTCTATTTCACTTCAACTCTTCCTTGTGGGTCACTTGAACATATTTAGAATTCCATTTTGGAATATCTGTTGAGTTTTTTATTTCTTTGTATAGATTATTTAGTAGCTTCTGCAAATATTACATTATATATATGTAACTTATCAAGGCTATAGTATTTCCAGTGGTCAGGTATGGATGTGAGAGTTGGACTGTGAAGAAAGCTGAGCACCAAAGAATTGATGTTTTTGAACTGTGGTGTTTGGAAAGATTCTTCTTGTGAGTCCCTTGGACTGCAAGGAGTTCCAACCAGTCCATCCTAAAGGAGACCAGTCCTGGGTGTTCATTGGAAGGACTGATGCTGAGACTGAAACTCCAATACTTCGGCCACCTCATGCGAAGAGTTGACTCATTGGAAAAGACCCTGATGCTGGGAGGGATTGGGGGCAGGAGGAGAAGGGGAGGACAGAGGATGAGATGGCTGGATGGCATCACTGACTCAATGCACATGAGTTTGGGTGAACTTGGGGAGTTGGTGATGGACAGGGAGGCCTAGCGTGCTGCGATTCATGGGATCGCAAAGAGTCAGACACGACTGAGTGACTGAACTGAACTGAACTGATCATAGTCTGCTGATATGAACATTTAACAAGTCTGGGAAAAGTGTAGACAACTTACGTCCATTTAATTTCTTTAATTCTCTATTTAGAGCGTTCTCTTCTTAAATGTCTATCCCTATGTATACTAAGACTGCACTATACAATGTTGTCATGTTTTATGCAATTTCTGACATAATTTGGAAAGCTCAAGAGGAGGAAGATATATTGTATATACTCGAGTTATTGATATTTCCATTGTTCTTTCTTTCATCCTGATAATCTCGGATCCCTTCTATTTCATTTCCTTTTTTGTGTGAAGAACCTCTTCTAGCCATTTAGCCACTACTGCTCATCTCTTTCTATGGCATAAATGACATAGATGCTAGTTCTTTTGTTATTGTCCTATAGGTATCTGAGGCTCTGTTCATTATTTTTTCAGTCTACTTTATCCTATTTTAAGGTTTGGAAATTTTACTGATATGCCTTTGCGTTCACTGATTATTTCCTCTGTAATCTCTACTATTGAGCCCTCCCAGTAGGTTTAAAAAAAATTGGTTATTGTATATTTCATGGTTTTAATTTTTCAATTGGTTCTCTTGTATACATTTGATTTCTTTGGTAAAATTTTGTTTTCCTTTGTTGCAAAAGAATTCATAATTGATTTCTTAAGAATTTTTATCATTGTGAAGTCCATATTATTTTCAGAAAATTATAGTATCTAATTCGTCTTCATGTTGGCATCTGTTGATTGTGTTTTCTCATTCAAGTTGAGATTTTCCTAGTTGATGGTCTGATGAGCGATTTTTGTTTCTATCATGGACATTTTGGATATGATGTCAGGAAACACTGGATCCTATTTAAAATTATTTTAGCAGGTAGTCACCCAGTTTAGGGTTGGCACATGGGTCCTGGCCTACTTTTATGGGCTGTGCTTCAAATGACATTTAGCTTTTCAGTTCAGTTCAGTTCAGTTGCTCAGTCCTTCTGACTTTCTGTGATCCCATGAATAGCAGCACGCGAGGCCTCCCTGTCCATCACCAACTCCCGGAGTTCACTCAAACTCATGTCCATCGAGTAGGTGACGCCATCCAGCCACTTCATCCTCTGTCATCCCCTTCTCCTCCTGCCCCTAATCCCTCCCAGCATCAGGGTCTTTTCCAATGAGTCAGCTCTTCACATGAGGTGGCCAAACTATTGGATTTTCAGCTTCAGCATCATTCCTTCCAATGAACACCCAGGACTGATCTCCTTTAGGATGGACTGGTTGGATTTCCTTGCAGTCTAAGGGACTCTCAAGAGTCTTCTTCAACACCACAGTTCAAAAGCATTAATTCTTCAGCACTCAGATTTCTTCACAGTTCAACTCTCACATCCATACATAACTACTGGAAAAAGAAACAGCCTTGACTAGACGAATCTTTTTTGCAAAGTAGTATCCCTGCTTTTCAATATGCTATCTAGGTTGGTCATAACTTTCGTTCCAAGGAGTAAGCGTCTTTTAATTTCATGGCTGCAGTCACCATCTGCAGTGATTTTGGAGAGCAAATTTGTTCCATGTCCAGTTCTAACTGTTGCTTCCTGACATGCATACAGATTTCTCAAGAGGCAGGTCAGGTGGTCTGGTATTCCCATCTCTCTCAGAATTTTCCACAGTTTATTGTGATCCACACAGTCAAAGGTTTTGGCATAGTCAATAAAGCAGAAATAGATGTTTTTCTGGAACTCTCTTGCTCTTTTGATGATCCAGCAGATGTTGGCAATTTGATCTCTGGTTCCTCTACCTTTTCTAAAACCAGCTTGAACATCTGGAAGTTCACGGTTCACCTATTGCTGAAGCCTAGCTTGGAGAATTTTGAGCATTACTTTACTAGCGTGTGAAATGAGTGCAGTTGTGCGGTAGTTTGAGCATTCTTTGGTGTTGCCTTTCTTTGGGATTGCAATGAAATTGACCTTTTCCATTCCTGTGGCCACTGCTGAGTTTTCAAAATTTGCTGGCAGTTTGAGTGGAGCACTTTCACAGCATCATCTTTCAGGATTTGAAATAGCTCCACTGGAATTCCATCACTATAGCTTTGTTCGTAGTGATGCTTTCTAAGGCCCACTTGACTTCACATTCCAGGATGTCTGGCTCTAGGTGAGTGATCACACCATCATGATTATCTTGGTCACGAAGCTCTTTTTTGTACAGTTCTTCTGTGTATTCCTGCCACCTCTTAATATCTTCAGCTTCTGTTAGGTCCATACCATTTCTGTCCTTTATCGAGCCCATCTTTGCATGAAATGTTCCCTTGGTATCTCTAATTTTCTTGAAGTGATCTCTAGTCTTTCTCATTCTGTTGTTTTCCTCTGTTTCTTTGCATTGATCGCTGAGGAAGGCTTTATCTCTTCTTGCTATTCTTTGGAACTCTGCATTCAGATACTTATATCTTTCCTTTTCTCCGTTGCTTTTCAATTCTCTTCTTTTCACAGCTATTTGTAAGGCCTCCTCCGACAGCCATTTTGCTTTTTTGCATTTCTTTTTCATGGGGATGATCTTGATCCCTGTCTCCTGTACAATGTCATGAACCTCCGCCCATAAATTTAGCTTTTAGAGCCTTGTAATGCTGTTCTTGTGTGCTTCATTTTTATGCATGAAGGCCACTTCATTTTAACATGAAGGCCACTCTGAAAAGCTGGATGGTGTTCCAAACTTTATTTCAGTTCTGAAACTTTTGACATGCTTATTCTAAACGTTTGGTGTAAATTGGTCAGGGGTCTTTCTAGTATATTAGAGTTTTAAAGAATTCTCCCCCCCACCCAGCTCTCTTCTCTCTGAGATCTCCCCTTTATAGTTGAACCTGTGATAGATACTTGCCTTCTTTTATCTCATGTTGAGGTGGGGAGTGACAAAATGCAGACCCCCTTACTCAGTTTTTGCTGGTAACAGTGGCAGAGGAGAAAAGTATTTCTCTGAGCTGACTGCTTGCAGTGATTGAGGGTCATGGTCCAGACTCCCTACTCAATCTCCATAGATACCATGGGGAGAAATCTTGGGGTGATGTTATGGTCTAACTATTATTGTGATATGTTTTGATAATATACATGTGTGGTTCATATGACATTTAATACTTACACTTTTCTACAAGGAAGTTAATGTGGAGGGTTCCCTGTTATGCAACTGGCCTGATACACAGGTTGGTTTAGCTATTCCTGTTGCTTTATAAGGTTGAGTTCTTAATGGTTTGGAATTGTTAAAGCTTGCTTCTATTTCACATCCAGTCTGAAATCCCTGTGGAAATATATATAATACAAATATATTATGCAAATACCCCTGGATTCAAATAGTAATTCTGAATAAGCAATAATAGCACAGTGATTTGAAAGAACAAGAAAACTTGGGATTAGTTTAGTTTTATCATTTTATGTGACATATGTCTTTTAGTTGAAGTATAGTTGATTTATAGTATCATATTAGTTTGGGGTTTACAGATAGTGCTTAGTTATTTTGGCAGATTATATTCCATCATAAATTATTACAAAGTAATAGGTATAATTCTTTGTGCTATAGAGTATATCCTTGACTCTTATCTATTTTATATATAGTAGTTTGTATTTCTTAATCCCATACCCCTAATTTGTCCCCCTGCCTTCCCTGTCCCCTTTGATAATCACAAGTTTGTTTTCTATATCTGGTTCCATTTCTATTTTGCATACATATTCATTTGTATTTTTAAGATTCCACATATAAGTGATATCATACAGTATTTATCTTTCTCTGTTTCATTAAGTATAATATTCTCTAGATCCATTCATGCTACTGCAAATAGCAGAATGTTATTTTTCTTTATGGCTGAATAATATTCCACTGTATATAGGTACCATATCTTCTTTATCCATTCATTTATCAATGGACACTTAGGTTGCTTCCATGTCCTGATGTAAATAGTGCTGCTATGAACATTGGAATGCTTGTATCCTTTCAAACGAGTGTTTTCATTTTTTTTTTTTGCAGATATATACACAGAAATGGAATTTATGGATTATATGATACTTCTATTTTTAGTTATTTAAGGAACCACCATACTGTTCTCCATGGTGGGTACACCAAATTACATTCCTACCAACAGTCTACACATCCTCTCCAAAGTTTCATAATTGTAGACTCTTTGGTGTGAAGTGATATCTCATTGTGGTTTAGATTTGCATTTCTGTACTAATTAGTGACATTGAGCATCTTTTCATGTGCCCATTAGGCATATGTATGTCTTTGGAAAAATATCTATTGAGGTCTTCTCATTTTTTGATTGGGTTGTTTTCCTGATATTGAGATGTATGGACTATTTGTATATTTTGGATATGAACCCCTTGTTGGTTACATCATTTGCAAAATACTTTCTCCCATTCTATAGGTTTTTTCCATTTTCCATTGGTTTCTTTTGATATGCAAAGGCTTTTAGGTTTAATTGGTGAGGAGTTCTCACTGTGTCTGCTTTAATTGTCGCTTCTATATATCTTGTAAAGAAATGAAGGGAAGGCAGGCAGGTCAGACCTTCTGAAAATAGGGAAATGCCATTTTGTATTTTCTCCTCCCCATTGACTTTGTGTGTGTATGGAAAGAAGGGGTACAGTTGGGTGGGGCAGTATGAGAGATAAAAGAGAGGGTACAAAGTTCGGGAATATGGAGAGCGTCTATGGGAAAGCAACTCTTCTGCCAGGGAAGTAGGCACTGCGTTTCTCTGCCCTGTGTTGGGAATGGGGGATGTCCTGATTCCTCCACCCAGGTATGCTTCCTTGAATCACATCAGGGAGTTTCATGGCCGACTGGTGTTTGTGCAGTTTCAGGGCCAACCTCCAGAGAATTCTGAATTGCATTCTACTCCAGAAAAGGAAAGGGCTCTATCCTACCTGCTCACACCCCCAGCAGCCTCCTTCAGGCATGGATTACTGCAGGTGCCCCCTCCCATCTTCCTAGAGCTCTAGGCTGTTCCAAGGGCCAAATCACCTGTTCAGGTCATGCAGCCCAGAAAGAGCCACACAGGCTGACCATGGAAAGATCTGTGTTCTTATCTACTGCACTATACTGACTCTGCAGACTGGCAGGAGGGGAGGGAGATGCATTGACTGGAGCTTTTCCCTCTGCTGTGATTCTTCCAGGGATGTCAGTTGTGACATGTAGGCCATTTTCAACTTCACATTTCCAAAATGGTATGAGTGGCACAGAATGGTGGCCTGGGATAGTTGGAGGTGTCTGTGCAACCCTCATCAAAACACTTTGCTGTCTTCAAAGACCTGTGTAGGTAATTGGTCTCATGAAGTATTTCTCAGGCACAGTCAGAAGTCTTTGAAAAATTCACCTATTGCACTGAGTCCTGCTCCCTGCAGGCAGAGTTTTCAATTAGAAGGGTCTCTGAGAATTAGGAAGCAAGGGTGTTGTGTGAAGTTGGCTCTGAAAGCGGGTATCAGTTCAGTTCAGTTCAGTCGCTCAGTCATGTCCGACTCTTTGTGACCCCATGAATCGCAGCATGCCAGGCCTCCCTGTCCATCACCAACTCCCAGAGTTCACTCAGATTCATGTCCATCGAGTCAGTGATGCCATCCAGCCATCTCATTCTCTGTCATCCGCTTCTTCTCCTGCCTCCAATCCCTCCTAGCATCAAAGTCTTTTCCAATGAGTCAACTCTTCGCATGAGGTGGCCAAAGTACTGGAGGTTCAGCTTTAACATCATTCCTTCCAAAGAAATCCCAGGGTTGATCTCCTTCAGAATGGATTGGTTGGATCTCCTTGAAGTCCAAGGGACTCTCAAGAGTCTTCTCCAACGCCACAGTTCAAAAGCATCAATTCTTCGGTGCTCAGCCTTCTTCACAGTCCAACTCTCACATCCATACATGATTACTGGAAAAACCATAGCCTTGACTAGACAGACCTTTGTTGGCAAAGTAATGTCTCTCCTTTTCAATATTCTATCTAGGTTGGTCATAACTTTTCTTCCAAGGAGTAAGCATCTTTTAATTTCATGACTGCAGTCACCATCTGCAGTGATTTTGGAGTCCCCAAAAATAAAGTCTGACACTGTTTCCACTGTTTCCCTGTCTATTTCCCATGAAGTGATGGGATCAGATGCCATGATCTTCATTTTCTGAATGTTGAGCTTTAAGCCAACTTTTTCACTCTCCTCTTTCACTTTCATCAAGAGGCTTTTTAGTTCTTCTTCACTTTCTGCCATAAGGGTGGTGTCATCTGCATATTTGAGGTTATTGATATTTCTCCCGGCCATCTTGATTCCAGCTTGTGTTTCTTCCAGTCCAGCGTATCTCATGATGTACTCTGCATATAAGTTAAACAAGCAGGGTAACAATATACAGCCTTGACGTACTCCTTTTCCTATTTGGAACCAGTCTGTTATTCCATGTCCAGTTCTAACTGTTGCTTCCTGACCTGCATACAGATTTCTCAAGAGGCAGGTCAGGTGTTCTGGTATTCCCATCTCTCTCAGAATTTTCCACGGTTTATTGTGATCCACACAGTCAAAGGCTTTGGCATAGTCAATAAAGCAGAAATAGATGTTTTTCTGGAACTCTCTTGCTTTTTCCATGATTCAGCGGATGTTGACAATTTGATCTCTGGTTCCTCTGCCTTTTCTAAAAAAGAAAGCGGGTATAGGGCAGTTATTTTTCAGGGTGAGAGGGTGGAGGTGAGAGCACATCAAAGGTGTATGAAATGCTTTCCTTTCTACACCCTCAGGTATTTCTTGCTCATAAGAAGTAACATGGACAGTTTCTGTCCACCAAGTCATTGGTTCACAATAACATTCCCTATTATTTTACACTGTTTGAATTAACTCTTGTCCCTGAGAGAGGTATTTTCTAGGAATTCTTAGTATTGTGTGTGTTTGTGGGGAGTGGCTCCCCTTTGAAGTCCCTCACTTTTTGCATTTAAGAATAATTTTCCCCAGAGCCTATACTAGTATTTTGGGGTCCTTGAAATCCCTATGGGCTTATTTACACTTTTGTTGTGAATATGGACATGGTCTCTCTTTGGGAAGTGTGTATCACAGGCTAGTGTCATTACATATTCCCGAAATCCCATACAGATTATTTCACGTTTATATGAACTCTCAAAACCTGTATCCTGCTGTGAATGAGCTGGGAGGTGCATCTATGTCCCTCATAGGGGCCTGTACTCATCCATGGCAATTGGATCCCTGCCTGTAACTTGTCAGAATGGTGGCCATGATGCTGTTGGAAGGCTGATGCCCAGCAAGACCCTGCTTTCAAGGCACTTGCAGTCAGGATAGGGGAGGAAGAGACTGGTGTCCAAACAGGTGAAATGAAAGGAGGTCATGCAAGAGATGGAGTTCAGTCCTCTCCCTCCCCATTCACAAGGGCACATGGAAATGAAGACCCCTGGCTTCAGACTCTGGTTTCTCAGCAAGATAAAGTGAAACCACTGTCTCTCTGTCCTCAGTTGCTTGTTTCCACTTGGGAAACACAACTGGGTCTTTTTTGTCTTCTTCTTCCCAGAGCACAGTTGACACAGTGCTTGCATTATCAATGTGATGTCCCCTCCTTCTTGGTGGTAAACACAGAGTGTCTTACAGCCCAAGGTGCTTGAGTTGTCATGAGATGTAGATACCCCAGCACTGCTGTAGAAGGGACACTGCCCTATCCTACCCAGACATGGGAAGGGTATCACTGGAAGAATGAAAACAGGTAAATAGGGAGATGAGGGCTTCTGAATGAGCAGGATGGAATAACAGCCAAGAGAAAAAAAAAAGGTGTTTTCCAGAAGAAGGGCACGGTTGGTGATGGTCTTTGATTGTTCAATTTTCCTCTGATGCTTACTTAATATTCTCCTGGTTCACAAAGCAAGCTCATAACCCTCTGTGGGGAATGGCACAGCATCTCAATGGTGGTGACTGTGATTCCTGATCCTCACTCCTCTTCAGTTGATTTGCTGAGGCACCTGGTGAGAGTGAGGCAGGAGATGGAAGGAAAATGAGGCCTAGGAACCTTGCCACCCTCTGTGTTCTGGTAACGCCCACCCACCCCCAAGAGGGGCAGGGGCAAGAGTGACAGTGATGTGGGTGGGGTTGGGGGATGAAGGCAAGTATGGGACCCTGTGTTTCCCCAATTCATCTGACTGACGTGGCAGCCACTCATCTTGATTCATCAGTCCTGAGTTTTTCATTTTCTCCCTTCTCATGCCTTTAACTCTCAAACATACTTCTCTGATACAAGCTGCTGGCTGAAGATATCTTAGAGTTGCCACATAGTTGCTGTGCAGTTCAAGTCAATCAGCTCAAGCTCCTGTACCAAAAACCACTCCAACTACAAATTTTGTCAACACAGGAAACCTGCCATTCGTGGTCAATTAGGTGAGCTCTTGTGCATTTTATCCTCTCTATCAAGCAACACTGAAGATGGGGAGAGGGAGGACTAGATGATTAATAGAACAAACAACTTCCTCTCTCACTCAAAATGGAGACACATAAACTAACAACTCAGTGTTTACAAGCGATTGACTGGAAAGAAGGTTCTGAATCTAGCAATATTTGATCACAAACTACCCAGGCTCCTTCCGACTCTAAGCAAAATTATGATTGAGGTGAGGTGAAGTCGCTCAGTCGTGTCCGACTCTTTGCGACCCCATGGACTGTAACCTACTAGGCTTCTCCGCCCATGGGATTCTCCAGGCAAGAATACTGGAGTGGATTGCCATTTCCTTCTCCAGGGGATCTTCCCGACCCAGGGATCGAACCCGGGTCTCCCGCATCAGAGGCAGACGCTTTAACCTCTGAGCCACCAGGGAAGAAGTGAAACATGACTTACGTCAATAATTGTGAAGACATTTTAAAGGTGCTTCATTCCTTTATTCCACCATACAAGCACTTGGTCCTTGAATCCTAATCAACAGCTTGATGATCTTCGTTAATTAGAGAGCCCCTTACCCCTGCTTTGCTTCCTTGGTGGCTCAGATGGTAAAGCGTCTACCTGCAATGTGGGAGACCCAGGTTCAATTCCTGGGTCAGGAAGATCCCCTGGAGAAGGAAATGGCAATTCACTCTAGCACTCTTGCCTGGAAAATCCCATGGATGGAGGAGCATGATAGGCTACAGTCCATGGGGTTGCAAAGAGTCAGACAAGACTGAGTGACTTCACTTTCACTTTTCAATTTACCCCTGCTTTTACCACAGCAAACTGTGAGGTTTCTTTTTAAGAGTAACAAGAAAGGCATACATGGTAAATAAATATGGAAATACATTATGGTTTGGTGGATTGTTATATCAATACACAGTGAATCTTGTATCCCAGTGAACACACCGTTTAGTAATACGATTTTTCTCCTCTTCCTTTCAGGGCTTGAATTTATTTTCTTACCTGGTGATTTTAGGCTGACTTTATAACTTGTTTCTGTCAATGGGAATATTCAGGTGTGACACTGCTTACCTTCCTTGGCTCAGCCTTAAGATATTTGAGGTCTCTGCCTTTACCATTTGGAAACTTGAGCTCACTATGTTCCAACGAATTCGAGAATGGAGAACCAAGTGGAGGAAAAGCCCAGCCAGCCTTTCTGTTCCTGTCATTCTAGCTCAGCAGATTGCAGTCACAGAGGTGAGCCCGGTAGAAGAGACTCCAAATTGACTTAAGAAGTTATGGGAAATAGCAAGTGATTCCATTTGAGGCACTGAGGTTTGGGATGTCTTGTTCTGCAGCCATAGGTTGACTGTTGACTGTAGTATCCTTTAACCAAATGGGCAACCCTGGGATCAGACTGCTTATTTGGTTCATGACTGTTTGCAATTAATTTAATTTTTCCAAGCTTTAATCTTTTTTGACAAATGTTGAATAAAGATACATACTGCCTTCTTGGTGGTTTTAGTTGATTAAATTGTGTGATACATGTGTTAAACCAATTCATAGTACTGCCACTATAGAACAAAGTCTAAAGGTAAATGAGAGTTGGAAATGACTAAGTCTAATTGAAAATTTTACTATGTCTGATTTTAAATTTTTATTTATTTTTTAAAATAAATTTATTCATTTTAATTGAAGGCTAAATACTTTACAATATTGTAGTGGTTTTGCCACACATTGCCATGAATCAGCCATGGGTGTACATTTGTTCCCCATCCTGAATCCCCCTTCCACCTTCCTCCCCATATCATCCCTCTGGGTCATCCCAGTGCACCAGCCCCAAGCACCATGTCCCATGCATGATGATCTGTTTCACATATGATAATATACATGTTTCAATGCCATTCCTCCAAATCATCCAACCCTCTCCCTCTGCCACAGAGTCCAAAAGACTGTTCTATACATCTGTGTCTCTTTTGCTGCCTCGCATATAGGGTTATCATTACTATCTTTCTAAATTCCATATATATGCATTAGTATGCTGTATTGATGTTTTTCTTTCTGGCTTACTTCACTCTGTATAATAGGCTCCAGTTTTATCCACCTCATTAGAACTGATTCAAATGTATTTTTAATGGCTGAGTAATATTCCATTGTGTATATGTACCACAGCTTTCTTATCCATTCATCTGCTGATAGACATTTAGGTTGCTTCCATGTCCTCACTATTATAAACAGTGCTGTGATGAACATTGTGAACACTGGGGTGCACGTGTTTCTTTCAGTTCTGGTTTCCTCAGTGTGTATGTCCAGCAGTGGTATTGCTGGGGCATATGGTATTTCTAGTTCCAGTTTTTTAAGGAATCTCCACACTGTTCTCCATAGTGGCTGTATTAGTTTGCATTCCCACCAACAGTGTAAGAGGGTTCCCTATTCTCCACACCCTCTTCAGCATTTATTGCTTGTAGACTTTTGGATAGCAGCCATTCTGACTGGTGTGAAATGGTACCTCATTGTGTTTTTGGTTTACATTTCTCTGATAATGAGTG
Organism: Cephalophus harveyi; assembly: GCA_006410635.1. Taxonomy (NCBI): domain Eukaryota; kingdom Metazoa; phylum Chordata; class Mammalia; order Artiodactyla; family Bovidae; genus Cephalophus; species Cephalophus harveyi. The sequence continues at coordinate 18,006 of SJYT01004713.1, read as the reverse complement.
ATGTTGAGCACCTTTTCATGTGCTTGTTAGCCATCTGTATGTCTTTTTTGGAGAAATGTATGTTTAGTTCTTTGGCCCATTTTTTGATTGGGTCTTTTATTTTTCTGGAATTGAGCTGCAGGATTTGCTTGTGTATTTTTGAGATTAATTCTTTGTCAGTTCTTTCGTTTGCTATTATTTTCCCCCATTATGAAGGCTGTCCTTTCACCATGCTTATAGTTTCCTTTGTTGTGCAAAAGCTTTTGAGTTTAATTAGGTCCCATTTATTTTTGCTTTTCTTTCCGTTACTCTGGTAGGTGGGTCATAGGGGATCCTGCTGTGATTTATGTCGGAGAGTGTTTTGCCTATGTTTTCCTCTAGGAGTTTTATACTTTCTGGTCTTACGTTTAGAGCTTTAATCCATTTTGAATTTATTTTTGTGTATGGTGTTCGAAAACATTATAGTTTCATTCTTTTACAAGTAGTTGACCAGTTTTCCCAGCACCACTTGTTAAAGAGATTGTCTTTTCTCCATTGCATGTTCTTGCCTCCTTTGTCAAAGATCAGGTGTCCATAGGTGTGTGGGTTTATCTCTGGGCTTTCTATTTTGTTCCATTGATCTATATTTCTATCTTTGTGCCAGTACCATACTGTTTTGATGACTGTGGCTTTGTAGCATAGCCTGAGGCCAGGCAGGTTGATTTCTCCAGTTTCATGCTTCTTTCTCAAGATTGTTTTGGCTATTCTAGGTTTTTGTATTTCCATACAAATTGTGAAATTATTTGCTCTAGTTCTGTGAAAAATACCGTTGGTAGCTTGATAGAGATTGCATTGAATCTATAGATTGCTTTGGGTAGTATACTCATTTTCACTATATTGTTCTTCCAATACATGAACATGGTATATTTCTCCATCTATTTGTGTTCTCTTTGATTTCTTTCATCAGTGTTTTATAGTTTTCTATATATAATTCCTTTGTTTCTTTAGGTAGATATATTCCTGTGTATTTTATTCTTTTTGTTGCAATGGTGAATGGAGTTGTTTCCTTAATTTCTCTTTCTGTTTTCTCATTGTTAGTGTATAGGAATGCAAGAGATTTCTCTGTGTTGAATTTATATCCTGCAACTTTACTATGTTCATTGATTAGCTCTAGTAATTTTCTGATGGAGTCTTTAAGGTTTTATATGTAGAGGATCATGTCATCTGCAAACAGAGAGAGTTTTACATCTTCTTTTCCAGTCTGGATTCCTGTTATTTCTTTTTCTGCTCTGATTGCTGGGCCAAAACTTCCAAAACTATGTTGAATAGTAGTGGTGAGAGTAGGCACCCTTGTCTTGTTCCTGACTTTAGAGGAAATGCTTTCAGTTTTTCACCATTGTAGATAATGCTTGCTGTGGATTTGTCATATATAGCTTTTATTATGTTGAGTTATGTTCCTTCTATTCCTGCTTTCTGGAGGGTTTTTACCATAAATGGTTGTTGAATTTTGTCAAAGGCTTTCTCTGCATCTATTGACATAATCATATGGTTTTTATCTTTCAATTTCTTAATGTGGTGTATTACATTGATTGATTTGCAGATATTGAAGAATCCTTGACACTAAACTACAAACTTTATATAAGCACAGTTAAATGTATGCAATAGTGCACATTATAATTTTAAATATTATATCTGCATTATGGTATTACTGGTATTTATATGCCTCATAATTTTAAGGTGTTTTTTGAATTGTTATACAATGAATAGAAATTAACTTCCTAATTAGGGGAAAAAAGGTTAATAAATGCAGTTTTTCTTTGGCAGGATCCGGAAGAAAGAATACTTTGGAAGAATATGTTAAAAAATTTTTGGCAATTATTTTCCCACTTTTGAGATCCATGAACCTGTTCAGATTCTTTGCCTTTCCATTTTCCTTCCTCTCAACCATAAGTGAAGCTTGTTAGAAATTTTGAGGATAAGTTAAAATATGAACTTTAACAATGTGACAGTTACTGTTCAGCAAGAAATTTCCCAAAGGAACATAACCACTAAGTATTAGCTGAAGTTGTGAGGATTTGAGGGGCAATGATATGGGCCTTTTGATTATATATGATTTCATATCAGCTTTGTTTTTATTTACCATATACATCTGTCCTCAACTATAATCACTGCATAATTAAACTGCCTAAACTCAACATCTATATAAATTTCATTTATTATCTCACCAGTTTGTGACTTGACAAGAAATCATTTGGCATTTGATGGACTTGGCTAAAAGTGAATCTGTTCCATTTGTGTCTTATCATGCTCCAGAGACCAAGAGGTGAGCCTGTGAAAGGTTGTTGCTGAACCACGAAAGACACCGGGATTCTTGGCCTCCAGAAGAGAAGAATTCAATCTGGGGCCAGAGACAAGGCTTGATCGCTCAGAGCTTTTGTGTAATAGAGTTTTTTAAAGTATAAAAGAGATAGAGAAAGCTTCTGACATAGACATCAGAAGGGGGCAGAAAGAATATGCCCTCACTAGTATTAGCAATGGAGTTATATATTTTTAGTTAGTTATTACAGTGAATCAAAAGTATGTCTGGAGGTTGTAAAGACCTTACTAGACCCAGTCCCATAACTTACATTTTAAGATGACAGGATTAGCCAGAAGGTTTTTTTTTTTTTTTTCCAAAAACTGCTCTCAAACAGGTTACATTATTGTTATATAATCCTAAGGAATGTAGAAGGAAAAAGAAAGTTTGTCCTTTCCTCCTCCTTGAGAATTCCAGACCCCTTTCTCCTTGGGGACCCCTGGACTTCATACCAACCTGCCTATGAATTGACTCTCCCACCCACCCCCCTTTTCTTTTAGGAGAATTATGTTGCCAAGGGAAAGGGGCACCTTTTACATTCCATAACTACTTCCTGCTGTTGAGGTGCATGGTCCCTAAACTGTTGAGGCAACATTTTCTCCTAACCCTCATATTGAGGGTCTCTGATCCAGGGGCCCCAAGTAATAGTTGGAGGAGGCTGTGACACTCATAGGAGCTTGAACAACCATTTGTAACTTAAAAGTTTTCAGACAGCTAGAAACAAACCCTGTTTTACAGTTACAGATGCAAGGCAAAATAGTCATTAAACCAAGTCAAAACCTAATCAAAATTAAAAGTTACATTATGTCCATAGTTACATCAGTCCATTTTAGGATTGTTAGATGTCATCACAGAGTTGAAGGGAGTCCTTTCTTTGAAGTGGAGATGTCCACCATGGGAAGCCTTCCACTGATGAAGAGGGGAACACTCCACAGACCCAGTAATTAGACAGATTGTGGAATGTGGTGTACGAATGAGCCCAGGACAGGAAGGCATTGTCTTGAGGGTCAAATGGCAGACTCAGAATTTTTGGAGTCAGCAGAAGTAGGCTCACATAGATTATTAGGCCCATCTGAAAAGTAGAAAGCCAGAGCATAGAAAGTAAAGACAAAATGATGTCACTTAGTTTTGGTCAGGATGCCATCTCTTGAGTGTGATGTACCCACAAATCAATTCCTGGCACTTTGAGAGCTGTGGGAGAAGAAAGAGTAACCTGGTAAGGGCCTTCCCAGAGGAGCTTGAGTGATTGGCCCCCCAGATCCCAATGATTTTATCAGGACCTCAGTTCCTGTCTCAAATAGGGGCTTGCTTTACTCAGAAGCTGGGTCAGGAGTCACCTCCTGGAGTTCCATTAATGCCTGTTGAAAAGCTGAGAGCTGAGTTACATAATTAGTTAATTCCAAGGCTTTAGGAAAACTTTTCCTTTGAGCACTTTCAGGAATTACTAATCTTCCATTTGCAGACTATAACCATCCTTTATCAGTAATCTTTGCTCCTCTTTTCTCATATCTTTCTAATTCTTCCTCAGTATATTGTGTTTTTTCCTGTTCCACAGTACCTGTCCAGATCAAGGGCATCTGCAGTGAAGGGGTTTCTTAAAGTGCCACTTTTCTGGCTTGACAGTCAGCCAGCTGATCACCTTCAGCTACTTTACTCCCATCTCTGCTGTGCCCTTTGCAATGCATAACAACTGCTTCCTTAGGACAATATACAACAGTTAAAAGTCTCCGTTTACCATTTGACTTCTTTATACCCAAAATAGGAGTGTTGCATGGACTGTTATAGGGAATTAATAGCCCCTGCTCCTTTAAATTCTCAATGATGGGTTTTAACCCATCCTTAACCTCAGGTTTCAGTGGATACTGCTTCTTATATGGAAATAAGTGCGGGTCTTTGAGCTTGACAACTACAGGAATAGCATTTTGTGCTAGACCCATGGATTTTCCATCAGCTCACACTCTAGGATTTATATTTTGTTTAATTAAAGGGAGAGAAAGGGAAGGCTCCATATTCATGAACACAGAGGCATGGTGGACCTTGCTCAGTATATCCCTCCCCAAAAGGAGTGAGGGAGACTCTGGCACGGTTAGAAACTCATGTGAAAATAGCACAGAGTCTCAGTTACAGCTTAAAGAACAACTGAAGTAATACCTGTTGGCACGTCCAGACAGTCCCACTATGGAAGCGGATTTGGAAGAAAGTTGGGGGCTTCATTAAGCACAGAGAAAGTTGCCCCAGTATCTAAAAGGACCTCGATGGATTGTCCTCCCCCCCAATCCTGTTATTAATACCCAGGGTTCCTCAGGTGTAATTAGGATGGGAGCTTGTGTGGGGACCCCTGGGAACCTTCAGTCCTGATTGTCTTGAGAGTCTGACCCCTTAAACCTATGCTTCTGAGGACAGTCTCTCCTCCAGTGTGGTCCCTTGCAGACCAGACATGGGGCCAGGAGCTGCTTAGATGCCTGAGGGCAATCTTGCTTGAGGTGCCCCTCCTTTCCACAATAATAACTAGCCCATCCTTTTTCACCTGGGTCCCTCTGGGCAATTTTCTCAGGCTGTTTAAGAACAGTTCTGACAGCATGGCTTCAGGCCATACAAGGGCTTCTGCCTGTTCCTTTGTATTTTTCTGCCTTTCTTTTCCTCATATTCCTTACCGTAATAGACTGTTTGAGCCAGTTGCAACAGATTATCTAAAGACTGATTTGGTCCATATGCCTGTTTTGATAGCTTATGGTGGATATCTGGAGCCAACTGAGTGAGAAATCTATCTTTTAAGATCACTCTCCCCTCTTCACTTTCGGGATCAGTCTCAGTGAATCTGCAAAGGGCTTCTCTCAGTCTATCTAAGAATTTACCAGGAGCTTCCTTCTCCTTGTGTTCTATGTTTGCCAACTTGGCATAGTTTAAAGTCTTAGCACGCACTCACCTGAGTCGTTTAAGAATACATCTGACAAAATGATTCTGATTTGGTCTTTCTATAGCTGTATTATAGTCCCAATCTGGTTCTATAGTTGGGACTGCTTGATTCCCAGTGGGGAATTCCCATGTGCTACTTCTCCTCATTTCCCTTGTTTTCTACAAAACTGGCCTAATTGTAAAACAGTAATAATTGAGATCCTTCAACAGGTCAGCATCCCCTGTCTTCTAAAGGATACTGTGGCCATTCAGTATCACAGAAGAATATCAGGTGTGCCTTCTTTAAGCTCTGGGGATCATATCTATCCCAGTTTTTAAGGATACAGTTCAAAGGAGTGGGGCTGGAATTGTTAGCTCGCATCCTTAAGAGACAAAAAAAAGTGACAAGTGCCATCTTTCTACTAGAGGTGTCCCTCCCTGCTCTAGATGGGAGTGTAGGCAGACTTTACACCAAAGCTTTCCTTCCCTGGTCAGACTTAGTCTGTCCCTTACTGGCATGGGCGCCATACTCATCCCTCCTGGTTCTACCACTGAGACAGGGTGGAAATGCACCAGGGGTAGACCTGATGGTTATCCCAGACTGATGTTCAGTTTCCCACCATTAAAACCTTGCTTGCCTCTGATGCCACCTGGGATGCAATCAGAACAATCTTCCGGAATGCCTCCCAAGCTAAGACCACTGGGGGAAACATTCGTCACCTGAGTGCCTGTGCACGGCCCTGTGTGTATTCCTGACCACAATAAGACTGATATGAACATAAAACTGAGATGTTCCTTCCAAGCATCACCACACAAGTATAAGCGATAGCAAAAGAGATGGTGAAGGGGTGGTCAGTGAGGAAAAAGTGATTTTTGTCCTTGAATTTTTTTAGGGCCAGTCCTTCCAGTTCATTCCCACAGATTCCACAGAAAGAGTAAGGAGTTGGGACAAAAGCCACTGGAAAGCCTCCTCTGGTCCACTAAGAGCTAGTGTTATGAAAGGAAGAAGCCCATTGTACTTCCAATCTGATTAACCTTTAACCTCAGAGATGTTCTTGGAGATAGAGTTCCATCTAGCTTCTAAACTTTCAATTCCTAGTGAGACTAGGCACTTCCTGACTACAAATCCAAGTTTGGGACCTAAGTAACAGTACACAGTAACAGCACAGATCACAAGTCCCTTGAAAGTCTATGATCCAACAGATTAGGTTCAGTTCAGTTCAGTTCAGTCTCTCAGTCGTGTCTGACTCTTTGCGACTCCATGAATCGCAGCATGCCAGGCCTCCCTGCCCATCACCATCTCCCAGAGTTCACTCAGATTCACATCCATCGAGTCAGTGATGCCATCCAGCCATTTCATCCTCTGTCATCCCCTTCTCCTCCTGCCCCCAATCCCTCCCAGCATCAGAGTCTTTTTCAATGAGTCAACTCTTTGCATGAGGCAGCCAAAATACTGGAGGTTCAGCTTTAGCATCATTCCTTCCAAAGAAATCCCAGGGTTGATCTCCTTCAGAATGGACTGGTTGGATCTCCTTGCAGTCCAAGGGACTCTCAAGAGTCTGCTCCAACACCACAGTTCAAAAGTAGCAATTCTTCGGCGCTCAGCCTTCTTCACAGTCCAACTCTCACATCCATACATGACCACAGGAAAAACCATAGCCGTGACTAGACAGACCTTAGTCGGCAAAGTAATGTCTCTGCTTTTGAAAATGCTATCTAGGTTGGACATAACTTTTCTTCCAAGGAGTAAGCGTCTTTTAATTTCATGGCTGCAGTCACCATCTGCAGTTATTTTGGAGCCCCAAAAATAAAGTCTGACACTGTTTCCACTGTTTCCCCATCTATTTCCCATGAAGTGATGGGACCAGATGCCATGATTTTCGTTTTCTGAATGTTGAGCTTTAAGCCAACTTTTTCACTCTCCACTTTCACTTTCATCAAGAGGCTTTTTAGTTCCTCTTCACTTTCTGCCATAAGGTTAGTAGTTCTAATTCCCAAGAAGTTATGAAATGGTCAAAGAGACCGGAAAGTTTGAACAAGATATGAGAGTTCGGTTCACATGCTTTGCCTATTTCTGGTCTCTGAATGCAGGCGTTGGGTGCCTCGTGGCATTGGCAGGTCAATATAAACCCCTGACAGGTTTCTGCCATAAGCTGTATGAGGTCACCACAGACCCATAGGACAGGGATCCTCACCTGCTTCATGCAGGGTGTATCATTCATTCACACAAGCACACTGTAGAATTAGTAGTACAGCAGAAAAATGAGTTCACTAGGAGAACAAAGAACTAGAGCTCCAAACATCCTTACCTTTTCCTGAAGAATCCCAGGCGAGCCCCCAGGATGAAAGGTTGTTGCTGAACCACAAAAGACACTGGGATTCTTGACCTCCGAAGAAGAATTTAATTCAGGGCCAGAGACAAGGCTTGATCACTCAGAGCTTTTGTGTAATAGAGTTTTATTAACGTATAAAAAGTTGGCTTAAAACTCAACATTCAGAAAACAAAGATCATGGCATCCGGTCCCATCATTTCATGGAAAATAGATGGGGAAACAATGGAAACAGTGTCAGACTTTATTTTTTTGGGCTTCAAAATCACTGCAGATGCTGACTGCAGCCCTGAAATTAAAAGACACTTACTCCTTGGAAGAAAAGTTACGACCAACCTAGATAGTATATTCAAAAGCAGAGACATTACTTTGCCGACTAAGGTCCTTCTAGTCAAAGCTATGGTTTTCCCTGTGGTCATGTATGGATGTGAGAGTTGGACTGTGAAGAAGGCTGAGCACCGAAGAATTGCTGCTTTTGAACTGTGGTGTTGGAGAATACTCTTGAGAGTCCCTTGGACTGCAAGGAGATCCAACCAGTCCATTCTGAAGGAGATCAACACTGGGATTTCTTTGGAAGGAATGATGCTAAAGCTGAACCTCCAGTATTTTGGCCACCTCATGAGAAGAGTTGACTCATTGGAAAAGACTCTGATGCTGGGAGGGATTGGGGGCAGGAGGAGAAGGGGACGACCGAGGATGAGATGGCTGGATGGCATCACAGACTCGATGGACGTGAGTCTGAGTGAACTCCGGGAGTTGGTGATGGACAGGGAGGCCTGGCCTGCTGCGATTCATGGGGTCGCAAAGAGTTGGACACGACTGAGTGACTGAACTGAACTGAACGTATAAAAGGGATAGAGAAAGCTTTGGACATAGACATCAGAAGCGGGCAGAAAGAATATGCCCTCACTAGTGTTAGCAATGGAGTTATATACTTTTAATTAGTTATTACAGTGAATCAAAAGTATATCTGGAGGTTGTAAAGACCTTACTAGACCCACTCCCATAATTTACATTTTAAGATAACAGGATTAGCGAGAAGGTTTTTTTTTTTTTTTTCAAGAAACTCCTTAAGCAAGATACATTATTGTTATATAGTCCTAAGGAATGTAGAGGGATAAAAACGTTTGTCCTTTCCTCCTCCTTAAGAATTCCAGACCCCTTTCTCCTTGGGGACCCCCGGACTTCTTATCAACCTGCCTAAGAATTGACTCTCTCACATGGACATGTCTTTCTCAGGGTGCTTGCAGATGTATAAGAGAATTTGCAGAAATATGCATGAAGCCTAATTTGTAACTGCTATATCATCAACTGGTAATTCATTCTGTTTACCAAGAAAGTTTATGTGTCCAAGGTTAGAGTCAATGGGTGTAAAAGGAGCCATACCAGGCATGAAAGTAAATTAAAAATTTCATACATGGTAAAGGGAATGGGTACAGCAAGGGGTAAAGTGTTGAAGATATGTTTACAGTTTGCCATATGCACCTTGTATCTATTTATTGTGTTATAAAATATATTCTCTTTGAATGGTAAACTAGCTTTATTTAGGCTTATGCAATACATACTTTTCAGAATAATTAAAATCACTTATTAGTGTATGAGGTTATCTTTTTAAAATTTGCAAGCTAAAATATCACTAATACTGCTCATATAATTGTAAAAACTATGTGCTAAGCAAAGTATGAAAGTGAAAGTTGCTCAGTTGTGTCCGACTCTTTGTGACCTCAAGGACTGTATAGTCCATGGAATTCTCTAGGCCAGAATACTGGAGTGGGCAGCCTTTCCCTTCTCCAGGGATCTTCCCAACCCAGGGATTGAACCCAGGTCTCCCACATTGCTGGCAGATTCTTTACCAGCTGAGCCACAAGGGAAGCCCAAGCAAAGCAAAGTATACATTATTTCAATTAACAGAATAACATTTTGAAGTAATTATCTATACCTCTATTTAAGAAAAGGAAAAAATATGAGTGCAAAGGGGTAATATAATTTGCCCAAAATAGTATTGCTAGAAAGTGGCTGAGAGAGCATTCTAAAAATCATGGCTGCCTCCTTCCTAACCCAATAGTCTTTCACAATAAGGTGAACTGTTATTAAGCTAGTATCTTCTAATTTACTCTTTTTTGGTAAATATTAAAATTCTTACATCATATTTTCTTAAACCCCAGGTTGGACTAAATATATAAAAAGGAAGTATGTATTCTTTAGTTTCCTATTTGAACTCTTAATCCTTACTGCATATGACATTGATATTTTCATGCTGAGAATGACATTATTTGTTGAGGAAAGAATTACAAAGTGCTGCAAAGCCATTGAGCACTTCTCATGTGTCCCTGCAGCCTCATTCTTATTTTGATGTGTGTCGGGAACATACAAGCAGGGTTGTCCCTTCCCCCATTATTTCAGGTGCATGTGGGAAAATAATGTGCTTTGTGTATGTGAATCCCATATGCAATTCTGAAAAATTACTCCCTTGTCCATATTTCACCAGAACTAAAATGAGATGCCCAAGGTACATGTTCATTGTATTTAACATCTGATCAGTTTCTTATGATGCTTCTTATTTCAATAAAATCCTTGGAATGTTTCCAGTTACAGTCACATCAATTCCCAGAATTCTTATAAAAATTTGCTTTTAATATGATCCAAAGATTAAAGTGAAGAAAGTGATATGTAAGCAAAATGTTGTTATAGTGGTGGCAGGAGGCAAGGATTTGTGGCATCTCAAACTAGTCCATTGTTATAGTAACATTTATTTCTCTTTTCCCATGTGGAAATATACTCCAACCCATTTTTAATGCTTGTGCCATGTGAGTCACTAGGTTAAGCATGGGGAAAACACATGAATAGAAGTAAAGAGAGCCATTTATGGGTTAAGGATAGCTATGATCAGAGTAATAATGGAGGTATAAAAAGTGATGAGGAAACATAAGATAGCAAGATATGATGGGATGTCATAAACTAGCTTTTGAGGTCTGAATAGGATTCTGCTATGGTACAGGTAATAAGCATTCATGAGTGACAGATCAGCAAAAATAGATGAAATGACACAATGCACAAGTGTGGAGGCAAATAAAGTTGTTTGGATAGGAAAAGATGCTTGATATAAATTCAATTCTTTAAAATGTACCAAGGCTTGTTTTGTGGCCTAGAATGTGGTATATCCTGGAGAATGTTTCTTGTGCACTTCTAAAGATTGTGTATTCTAGTGTTAAGAATGTATATTCTATTGCTTTTGGATGGTGTTTCATATATTAAAAGTCCGTGTGGTCTAATGTGTCATTTAAGGGCTGTGTTTTCTTACTGATTTTCTGTCTAAATGATCTGTCCATTGATATAAATGGAATGTTAGAGCCCCCTCCCCCCATTATTGTATTTCTGTCAATTTTCCCTTTTATGGAAGTCTGGATGATATTAATATAAAACTCCTAGTGGAAAACATTGGAAGAACACTCTGACATAAATTGCAGCAATATTTTTTTTGCATCGGTCTCCTAGACAATGGAAATAGAAGCAAAAATAAACAAATGGGACATGATTAAACTTAAAAGCTTTTGCACAGCAAAGAAGATTACAAACAAAACGACAACATACATAATGGGAGAAAATATTTGCAAATGATGTGACTGACCAGGGGTTCATATCCAAAATATACAAATTATAGCTCTTAGAGCCCAATATGAAAAAAACAAAGAACCCAATCAAAAAATGGGTAGAAGACCTAAGTACACATTTCTCCAAAGAGGATATACAGATGCCCAACAGGTACATAAAGAGGTGCTCAGTATCACTAATTATTAGAATTGCAAATTAAAACTACAGTGAGGTATCAGTTCACATTGGTAAGAATGTCTACCATCAAAACGTCTATAAATAATGAATGCTGGAGACAGTTTGGGGAAGAGAGAACCCTCCTACACTGTTGGTGGAAATTTAAATTGGCACAGACACTATAGAAAACAGTATGGAGGTTACTTACAAAACTAAAATTGGAGCTACCATATGATCCAACAATCCCACTCTGAGCATATATCTGGAAAAAAATGAAAACTAATCTTAAGAGATATATGCACCCCCAATGTTCATATATAGCATATGTTCATATATAGCAGCACTATTTACAATAGCCAAGACATGGAAGCAACATAACTGTTCATTGATAGATGAATACATAAAGAAGATGTGGTATATATACACAATAGAATATTACTTATAGAAATAATGAAATAATACCATTTGCAGCAATGTGAATGGACCTAGAGATTATCATACTAAGTGAAATGTCAGACAAATATATGATATCACTTATTTCTGGAATCTAAAGAAAATGATACAAATGAACTTATATACTGGAGAAGGAAATGGTGACCCACTCCAGTGTTCTTGCCTAGAGAATCCTATGGACAGAGGAGCCTGGTGGGTTGCTGTTCAAGGGGTCGCACAGAGGTGGACATGACATGTCAAAGATCAGGTGTCCATGGGTGCATGGATTTATCTCTGTGCTTTCTATTTTGTTCCATTGATCTATATTTCTATCTTTGTGACAGTATCATACTCTCTTGATGACTGTGGCTTTGTAGTAGAGCCTGAAGTCAGGCAGGTTGATTCCTCCAGTTCCATTCTTCTTTCTCAATATTGCTTTGGCTATTTGAGGTTTTTTGTATTTCCATAAAAATTCCTTATGACCCAGCAGTCCCCCTGCTGGGCATACACACCAAGGAAACCAGAACTGAAAGAGACACATGTACCCCAATGTTCATCACAGCACTGTTTATAATACCCAGGACATGGAAGCAACCTAGATGTCCATCAGCAGATGAATGGATAAGAAAGCTGTGGTACATATACACAATGGAGTATTACTCAGGCATTAAAAAGAATACATTTGAATCAGTTCTAATGAGGTGGAAGAAACTGGAGCCTATTATACAGAGTGAAAGTAAGTAAGTAAGTAAAGTCGCTCAGTCGTGTCCGACTCTTAGCGACCCCATGGACTGTAACCTACCAGGCTCCTCTGTCCATGGGATTTTCCAGGCAAAAGTACTGAAGTGGGTTGCCATTTCCTTCTCCTTAAAGAATGAAGTAAGCCAGAAGGAAAAACACCAATACAGTATACTAACGCATATATATTGAATTTAGAAAGATGGTAATGATAATCCTGTATGTGAGACAGCAAAAGAGACACAGATGTATAGAACAGTCTTTTGGACTCTGTGGGAGAGGGAGAGGGTGGGATGATTTGGGAGAATGGCATTGGAACATGTATAATATCATATATGAAATGAACCACCAGTCCAGGTTAGATGCATGATACTGGATGCTTGGGGCTGGTGCACTGAGATGACCCAGAGAGATGGTATGGGGAGGGAGGAGGGAGGGGGGTTCAAGATGGGGAATACGTGTATACCTGTGGTGGATTCATGTTGATGTATGGTAAAACTAATACAGTATTGTAAAGTAAAATAAAGTAAAATAAAAAAAAATAAAAAAATTAAAATAAATTTATTTTTAAAAAAGTTAGAAAAAAAGTCTTCATATATCTATGAAGACACAGAAAGAAAACCTACCTTAGGGGACAGGTAGGTAATTTAGGAATTTTGGAATAACATATACACAGTACTATACACAAAACAAACAAGATCCTACTCTATAGAACAGGGAACTATATTCAATATCTTTTAATAACTTCTATGGGGAAAGAATCTGAACATAGATATGTATAATTGAGTCACTTTGTTGTACACCTCAAACTAATACAAATTTATAAATTAACTATACTTCAATAAGTCATTTTGAAAAAAACAGAACTCATATTTGACACACCCAAAAGAAAGTTCCAGAATGACAAATGTACACTAGGCCTAAAGAGCAACCATCCAAATCGGAACAGGAAATTATCAGGCCCCCAAAAGGAAGAATCTAGGAAAAGTTTTTAAAAAATTGCTGGATGAAATTTATCTTGTGGAAGAGAAATCTAGAGATTTTACATTGCATAAAGAAAGAGTAAAAAGCAGATGTGTAAGTAAGAAAAAAATGAAGACAGAAATTCTTACCTCCAGGTAAAATGGAAAATTATATAAAAGAGGAAGTATAGTTACAGTGCATTACCTGGTTCTGCAGGAAATACATTTTATGGAATAACAAAATAATCAACAGACATTACTGATGTCCCTGAGTGAGACCAATAAATAGCCATTTTTTTTTCTGACCTTGAATATGAGAAAATTTGAGAAATAAAGACTAGCAGATTGGAAGCCACAATACCATATGGTTACTTGTAAATGGGGAAGATACAACTTAGGGAAGAGCAAAATAGCCCTCCTAACTAACTTGCAGGCAACCATGCCCACCCACCCATAGAAAGCTTGGATGAGGGAACACCCACACGTTAGAAAAGCAAAGTGTACCCTTAAGGAGCTTTGGGAAACAGTGTTTTCTGTGGACAGGTCATTTTGAAGAGGAAGAAAGGCATATCGAGTACAACATGATTCATTATTTTTCTAAACACTTGTCAAATAAATAAAATCTCTTGATATGGAGCTCCTGGTATTTGGCTTCCCTGGTGGTGCAGATGGCAAAGAATCTGCCTGCCATGTAGGAGACCCAGGTTAGATCCCCTGGAGGAGGGCATTAAAACCCAGTCCAGTATTCTTGCCTGGAGAATTCCATGGACAGAGCAGCCTGGCAGGCTACAGTCCATGGGGTTGCAAAGAATCAGACACGACTGAACGACTAACACACACACACCTGGTATGGAGTTATAAAATAGCAGGAAACAAAGGCCAAAAGCAAGAGTAGGCCAAATGGGGCTCCATCTACTTGGAGAGCATATTAAACCTAGGCAGCATATTAAAAAGCAGAGACATTACTTTGCCAACAAAGGTCCATCTAGTCAAAGCTACAGTTTTTCTGGTGGTCATGTATGGATGTGAGAGTTGGACTATAAAGATAGCTGAGGGCTGAAGAATTGATGCTTTTGAACTGTGGTGTTGGAGAAGACTCTTGAGAGTCCCTTGGACTGTGAGGAGATCCAACCAGTCAATCCTAAAGGAAATCAGTCCTGAATATTCATTGGAAGGACTGATGCTGAAGCTGATGTGAAGAACTGACTCATTTGAAGACCCTGATGCTGGGAAAGATTGAGGGCAGAAGGAGAAGGAGATGACAGAGTATGAGATGGTTGGATGGCATCACCAACATGATGGACATGAACTTGGGCAAGCTCTGGGAGTTGGTGATGGACAGGGAAGCCTGGTATGCTGCAGTCCATGGGGTCACAAAGAATTGGACATGAGTGAGTGACTGAACTGACTGACTACTTGGAAAGAACAGGAAACCATAGCTCAATTTTAAAACACTAAAATACATTTTTTAAAAAGAAAAAAATACTTTTATCCACAAATAATAGAAAAATCTAGCTTGCAGTGATTTTAACACAGCAAAAAGACTGAAGGTAAGCAGCTTCAAAAAAGAAAAAAAGAAACAGGAAATGGGGAGTAAGTGATTCACAAATGATAACTAGAGATTTGATTTTATCTTGGCAAAGATGTAGGTGATGAATGAGAATTAGAGGCAGTAAGGGAGCTAAATTTTGTCTTTCACAATAGGGCAGTAGAAAATGTACAAGTATATCATTTAGAACCATAGTGAGATGATTACCAGATAAAAGAGCAAGATGAGTCAAAGTTTCTCAGGTCTGGTGTGTGGGACTGTAGACTGAGAAGCTGTGGAATAGGAAACAATGTTGTTACACAGATTCTAGTACTATTTGATATTATAAAACATAGGTATATATAATTTTGATCAAACAAAGCTCTTTAGAAAGAGTTGTCAAGAACAGAATCTTACTATATGAAAATACTGCCCAAGTGTGAAAGTGAAAATAATAATGTAAGGATAGTTCTCAGTCATGTCCAACTCTTTGCGACCCCATGAACTGTAGCCCACCAGACTCTTCTTTCCATGGAATTCTCCAGGCAAGAATACTGGAGTGGGTCACCATTTCCTTCTCCAGGGGATCTTCTGGACCCAGGGATTGAATCCATGTCTGCCACATTACAGGCAGATTCTTTTCTATCTGAGCCACCAAGTTTGCACCAACTTTAAACCTTGAAAGAGAAATTCTCCAAATTTAGAGAATGAAGAGAATGATACATTTTGGATAAGCAACAGAAGGTCAAGGTTAGTTCAAACAAATGACTATTGTTCACTGTATTGTAACCTGCTATATTTTATTTCAATTTCACCTAAATCTAAAATTATGTACTTAGTACATGCTGTCATTTCTTCATAAGTATTTGTCTGCATTTGTATTTCACATGACTAATGTTTTATTCTTAAATTCTTTTTTTTTTGTGAAAATTATGAAACATATACTGTAGAGTAACTAGCTTAATAACCACCCCCCCATAAACCATTTTGTAGCCTTATAACCAATCTTGTTACATGAATACCCCCATATTGGACTTTTTTGAGAAAAATATTTTTCATTGATTTAATATAAAAAATGTATGCTGTCCATTATGCACAGAGAATAGCTGAGTTCTTAAATTTGATTTCTATTGGGTTCATTTATTAAAGGAAAATGCCAATATTAGTGATGAAGGTATTAATTATTTTTAATATAACTATATGAATATAATACTGGTTTTGTTTTGGTTTGCCAATTTTGAATACTCATGTGCTTGATTTTTGAATGCTGGAGAGCTGAGCTCAGGTCAGGGGTTGCTGGCTATTCCTGACTCTCCTGTGGGAAGGAAAATCTGAGGGTATACAGGAGCAGGAAAGAACAAGGCCAGGCCTCAGAGAGACAGAGAGGTGAAAAGGCAGTATATCTAGGGCTATGCCTATTCTTATTGATGAGCTTTCACATCGGAGATTCTAACTGGAGAGATAAGACACGTTTTGTTTACTGTGTTCATCCTGGTGGCTGACACAGGCTCTGTGATGGATTCAGCTGTTACTACTGGAATTAACTGTAAATGCAGCAAAATCTCATTAATTTTGATCTAACTGATTTCTGTACTTACGTAACTAAACTGTAAGGCTTTTGCCAGGATAAGAATATTGGCAGTGCTCAACTGGCAGTACTTGATTATTAGTCGGTATCAGGAGAGACCCATCAGTCACCACCATTCAGTCCCACTATTGGTGGTGATGTCAGCCTGTTGTGCAGAATTCACTGCTGTGCTCCAGCCTACATTACAAGGGGGCAGGGGGAGAGAGAGGGAGGCAGGGAGGGAGATGGAGAGAAAGGAAAAAAAAGATGGGACTTGACTTCAAGTCAACCATAAGCAGCTTTGGTGATAACTATGAACAGTATGAAAGGCAAAATGATAGGATACTGAAAGAGGAACTCCCCAGGTAGGTAGGTGCCCAATATGCTACTGGAGATCAGTGGAGAAATAACTCCAGAAAGAATGAATGGATGGAGCCAAAGTGAAAGCAATACACAGCTGTGGATGTGACTGGTGATAGAAGCAAGGTCCGATGCTGTAAAGAGCAGTATTGCATAGGAACCTGGAATGTCAGGTCCATGAATCAAGGCAAATGGGAAGTGGTCAAATAGGAGATGGCAAAAGTGAACGTCGACATTCTAGGAATCAGCAAACCAAAATGGACTGGAATGGGTGAATGTAACTCAGATGACCATTATAACTACTACTGCAGGCAGGAATCCCTTAGAAGAAATGGAGTAGCCATCACGGTCAACAAGAGTCTGAAATGCAGTACTTGGATGCAATCTCAAAAACGCAGAATGATCTCTGTTCGTTTCCAAGGCAAACCATTCAATATCACAGTAGTCCAAGTCATGCCCCAACCAGTAACGCTGAAGAAGCTGAAGTTGAACGGTTCTATGAAGACCTACAAGACCTTTTAGAACTAACACCCCCAAAAGATGTCTTTTTCATTATAGGGGACTGGAATGCAAAAGTAGGAAGTCAAGAAACACCTGGAGTAACAGGCAAATTTGGCCTTGGAATGAGGAATGAAGCAGGGCAAAGGCTAATAGAGTTTTCCCAAGAGAACATACCGGTCATAGCAAAAACCCTCTTCCAACAGCACAAGAGAAGTCTCTACACATGGACATCACCAAATGGTCAACACCAAAATCAGACTGATTATATTCTTTGCAGCCAAAGATGGAGAAGCTCTATACAGTCAGCAAAAACAAGACTGGGAGCTGACTGTG
The DNA here is from genome assembly GCA_006410635.1 of Cephalophus harveyi. Classification (NCBI taxonomy): domain Eukaryota; kingdom Metazoa; phylum Chordata; class Mammalia; order Artiodactyla; family Bovidae; genus Cephalophus; species Cephalophus harveyi. The sequence goes on along the minus strand of SJYT01004713.1, from coordinate 278 downwards.
GCAATAACTCCTTATTGCCAAATTCAGACTTTAATTGAAGAAAGTAGGGAAAACCACTAGACCATTCGGGTATGACCTAAATGAAATCCCTTATGACTATACAGTGGAAGTGAGAAATAAATTTAAGGGACTAGATCTGATAGAGTGCCTGATGAACTATGGAATGACGGTCATGACATTGTATAGGAGACAGGGATCAAGACCATCCCCATGGAAAAGAAATGCAAAAAAGCAAAATGGCTGTCTGGGGAGGCCTTACAAATAGCTGTGAAAAGAAG
>SJYT01004712.1:48555-67143 GCA_006410635.1 Cephalophus harveyi | reverse complement strand
AGGGATTGGGGGCAGGAGGAGAAGGGGATGACCGAGGATGAGATGGCTGGATGGCATCACTGACTCAATGGACGTGTCTGAGTGAACTCCAAGAGATGGTAATGAACAGGGAGGCCTGGCATGCTGTGATTCATGGAGTTGCAAAGAGTCGGACACGACTGAGTGACTGAACTGAACTGAACTGACTAGACAGACCTTAGTCAGCAAAGAAATGTCTCTGCTTTTGAATATACTATCTAGGTTGGTCATAACTTTTCTTCCAAGGAGTAAGCTTCTTCTAATTTCATGGCTGCAGTCACTATCCGCAGTGATTTGTGGAGCCCCAGAAAATAAAGACTGACACTGTTTCCACTGTTTCCCCATCTATTTCCCATGAAGTGATGGGACCAGATGCCATGATCCTAGTTTTCTGAATGTTGAGCTTTAAGCCAACATTTTCGCTCTCCTCTTTCACTTTCATATAGAGGCTTTTTAGTTCCTCTTCACTTTTTCCTATTTGTAACCAATCGGTTGTTCCATGTCCAGTTCTAACTGTTGCTTCCTGGCTTGCATACAGATTTCTCAAGAGGCAGGTTAGGTGGTCTGGTATTCCCATCTCTTTCAGAATTTCCCACAGTTTATTGTGATCCACACAGTCAAAGGCTTTGGCATAGTCAATAAAGCAGAAATAGATGTTTTTTCTGGAACTCTCTTGCTTTTTTGATGATCCAGCGGATGTTGGCAATTTGATCTCTGGTTCCTCTGTCTTTTCTAAAACAAGCTTGAATATCTGGAAGTTCATGGTTCACCTATTGTTGAAGCCTGGCTTAGAGAATTTTAAACATCACTTTACTAGCATGTGAGATGAGTGCAATTGTGCAGTAGTTTGAACAATCTTTGGCATTGCCTTTTTTGGGATTGGAATGAAAACTGACCTTTTCCAGTCCTGTGGCCACTGCTGAGTTCTCCAAATTTCCTGACAGATTGAGTGCAGCACTTCCACAGCATCATCTTTTAGGATTTGAAATAGCTCCACTGGAATCCCATCACCTCCACCCGCTTTGTTCATAGTGATGCTTCCTAAGGCCCACTTGACTTTGCATTCCAGGATGTCTGGCTCTAAGTGAGTGATCACACCATCATGATTATCTTGGTCATGAAGATATTTTTTGTACAGTTCTTTTGTGTATTCTTGCCACCTCTTCTTAATATTTTCTGCTTATATCTAAGTGGAACTCTAAAATCTAAAGTAAACTCCCATATATGCTATTTTATTTGATAGTCAATGCAACCTCTGAACTATGAAATAAATATAAATGGTAGGAAAATTGTACACACTATTCCCACTTACCTAAAACTGATCATATATATGAGACCATATCAATCCATATTATATTAGATATTAGTAACCTACTCATTGCCTTTCTAAATAATGCCTATATTAGTATTACCTCCTTTTTCTAAAGCTGAAGTCACATTATGAATATCTACTTGATAGTAGCAATCCATATCACTCAGATAATGATAGAAAATTTAGTGTCCTAACAGTAAATCTTAGATAAAAGACTCTCTAATAGGAAAATCAATGTGATCCAAGAACAAGATACTTCTAATCTGAAGGTATGTGTCCTTGTGCTAATTGCCTGTCCCTAGGGCTTCCCTGGTGGCTCAGAGGTTAAAGCATCTGCCTGCAATGCGGGAGACCTGGGTTTGATCCCTGGGTCGGGAAGATCCCCTGGAAAAGGAAATGGCAACCCACTCTAGTACCCTTGCCTGTAGAATCCCATGGACAGAGGAGCTTGGTGGGCTACAGTCCACGGGGTCACAAAGAGTCGGACACAACTGAGTGACTTCACTTTCACTTATTAAGAAGACTGCAGCTAATTATTATAGGAGGTGTTATGCACCATTCTAAAATATTAATTCCCACCAACAAGTATTTTTGAATGTTCAGTAAAAGAGAAGCCTTGATTTGGCAGAAATTGAGATGGCTTTTGTGGGCTCCTCAACCTCTCAGGAATCTAGGCACCGATAATTTGCTGAGGAGGAAAAGGAATCTGTGAGAAGCAGATTTCTGCATAAGTTCTATAACTAAGAAATATAAATACTTCCCACCCTTTTCCTCAATCCAGTCCCATGACTGGGATTGAAGCCTTAAGAAGAAAAGGCATTTCTAAACTGGTTCTGAGGCAGAGAGATTGTAGGAAATACATCATAGTGCTTGGATCTCAAATGTCTACATCTTGGGAGTTCCAGGAGACAGTGTCTGGATAACGTGGCAACTGACCAGCAGAGCAACAGCAATACTTTGGTTGATGTGGTGGAGCTGATTGTCCCTGACAGAGGCTCAGTGAACAGCCCTGGCCACTGGCAAGACTGAGATTTATACACAAGCACATGCAAACAGGAATCTCCAGAAATGCACGGGTTAATTTTTCAAAAAGCTGAGGTCTATAGGCAAAAAAGGAGAAGAAATATGTTCAGTGAAATCTGGGTAGATATGCTAAAACAAGTTTATTTGGTAGGCTGGTGAGGGAGTCAAATCCAAACATGTACTGCTATAAAATATAGGCTTTACAACCATAGGTTATTAAAACTGAAATGATGCTTACATATTATACAGTCCAACCCCATTTGGTCTCCCAAGCGGAACCTGAGGTCTCATGTTACTTCCTTCTCAAGGAAACAAGCCTCGAGAGTGATGGAGACAGAGCTTATGACCATTGCTTTTCACTGGATCATGGTGCAGCTTTTTCTCACAGCTGGTCCATTTCATTTACTTAAAAGACCTTTGCATTTAGCACTCTAGGGGTTCTTTACATTTTTGAGAAGTGAGAATTCTTTTTAATAGAATGTGGGCTTTGCAGTTTTAGAAATACTAGTTTTTGTAAATATCAAATTCTTCCCTGAACCAGCTCTTTGAAAAGGCTTTGATGTTAAAAAAAAAAAAATTCTTTCTAAAATAACTTCTTTGTAACACCAGCAAGGGCACCTCAGGACAATTTATCTTTTCTATGCTATTCATCTAATATTCTTACATTTAAAATGCTAGTACAGGCTTGTGATTACAAGACAAAAATGTTGAAATCAAATGCAACATTTACTTAAAAATGTGTCCAGTTAAGTCTTGCTATTGCCTCTGGTCTTTTTTATACTTTCNACCTCAGGACAATTTATCTTTTCTATGCTATTCATCTAATATCCTTACATTTAAAATGCTAGTACAGGCTTGTGATTACAAGACAAAAATGTTGAAATCAAATGCAACATTTACTTAAAAATGTGTCCAGTTAAGTCTTGCTATTGCCTCTGGTCTTTTTTATACTTTCAGAATGAAATGATTTAAATTTAGAAAAGAAGGATGCCACATGTTGCCTGGGAAGTCAATGATAGCTTTAAATTTAATATCATATGTAATATGTAGTTAAATATTGAATTGGAAAGATGTGGCTAGTGTCTACCATATATACATATATATATATAGTCTAATCCTATGTATACAGGCTCAGACTGCCTATACCTTAAATAATTAGCAGAGACCATCTTCTTTATCAGTATTAGAATAAGAGTAAGAATTTTGAGTTCTAATTTCAGCTCACTTTCTAATTGCTTTGTGGTCTTGTGTGATTTAATTTCTATCTTCAGTTCTTCGTTTCTAGAATAGTATGCATGTATGTGTCCTTCCTAACCTAATAAAACAGTATCATATATACTCGTATTGATTTAGAAAGGCATGAATGAGTTATTGTTGTACAATATAATATTGACTTATGTTGTCTCATATAGATCATGAGCTGTTTCAGTAAATCAGGAAATAGTGAGTGCACTTTTCCTACTATTTGCATTTATTTTATAGTTTAGGGATTGTACTGACAATCAAGTAAATAGCATATGTTGGTGCTTACTTTAAATTTTAGAGTCCCATTGAGATATATGCGTGTGTGTGTCAAGTTGCTTCAGTCATTTTCAACTCTTTGCAACCCTATGGACTGAAACTGGCCAAGCTCCTCTGTCCATGGGATTCTCCAGGCAAGAATACTGGAGTGGGTTGCCACATCTTCCTCCAGGGGATCTTCCCAACCCAGGGACTAAACCTGTGTCTGTCACATCTCCTGCATCAGCAGGAGGGTTCTTTACCACTAGCACCACCTGGGAAGCCCCCATTGAGATATAAGGAATTATTATTGTTTACTTAGAAAATTTTTCCATCTAGCTGTTGAGACTACTCCACTAGCAATCTCTTCCATCAGTAGGCTGAGGTCTTGCAGTTGGTTAGCAGTGCACTGAGGGTGAATCAGAAGGAGAGAGTCCTATTTTATACTCAAATATCCTAAGGGTTGCTGATAACTTAGCCATAGTTTATCTTTTCTGACAGACATATCCTATTCTCTTCATCAGATCAACTCTATGGTCACTGGTTTCTCCTTGAACATAAATCCTGAAATACTGTGTTGGGTTTGAATTCTCGAAGTCCTGTCTAGAGTAAATAACTAATACTTTTATTTCCATGCCTACTTAAGAACCAAGAACAAAGGCAAAGTTGGGCTCCTCTAGAAGGAAGGCATCACTATCTATTAGCTGGGAGAAGAGCAACCCTTCATCACAAATGGAGGGCTATGAGGAGGGAAAGTAAGATGGCATGTGATCTTTTTATTCTAATTACTGATTCAAAAGACAAATGTCTCATCCTAACCCACAACACACAAACACATGACAGCAAGTCCAAACAACCATCACCCATGGCACCTAGAAAGTGACCAGAAAAGTTAAGAATTATCTCCAAGAATTCTGAACTGGCTGTGGTCTGTCTCTGTCTCACACTGGAATTGCTCTTCCCTTAATTGGTCTTTGTGAGTGTGTGTGCTTAGTCTCTCGGTAGTGTCTGACTCTTGTGCAGCCCCATGCACGGCAGGCTGCCAGGCTCCTCTGTCCATGGAATTCTCTAGGCAAGAATACTGCAGTGGGTAGCCATTCCCTTCTCTAGGGGATCTTCCCAACTTAGGGATTGAACCCAGGTCTCTTGCATTACAGGTGAATTCTTTATTGTCTGAGCCACCAGGAGAGATAAATTTGTCATTGATTGATACATAAAGTACCAATCCAATCAGGAATCAAGTCATCACTGTCATTTTGCAGACAGATGCTGTGCCTTACCCATTTATCTATAGGTATATCTCACCCATGTTCTCAGTTATCACAGTCTTCGCTGTATTGACTGATGATTTTATTATGTATTTACAAGCAATTTTCTGTCTGGAAATATATCATAATCCTTTCCATGCTTAACATTTTTAGCCAATACCCTATTCTATCATCACTTGGGAAGTTTAGAATTCAGCATATACATATCACTTCCCATTCTATATGGTACGTTAAACTCTAGTTTTCTACTAGCATCAGCTTGTTACGTCTGGCACATTCTGATGAGCCAGTCTGATTATTCTGAATTAATGATGTTTCTTCACTATTCTTAATGAAATCCGATTGATCACAGTGTTCAAAAAGGCAAATGAGAGGTATGAGAAATCACCACCATGTAGGAAGTTGGAAAACTTAAATTCTCTATTTAAGGGTGAAAGTGAAAGTGAAATTGAAGTCGCCCAGTCATGTCTTACTCTTAGCAACCCCATGGACTGCAGCCTACCAGGCTCCTCCGTCCATGGGATTTTCCAGGCAAGAGTACTGGAGTGGGCAAGGGATTAGTTTGAATTCACTCTCTCAACTCATGACTGACACTTCTGTTGTCCTCTGTATTCTTTAAGGCCCAGTTTCGAATGATTCCTTTGTCTCCTTGAACAGCCTCATGGGCATGAAGCACGCTCATATCATCTGAGGAAGCCTGCAGAGCACCTAGCAGACCAGGATGCATACCCATTGCTGATAATTTCAACTTTAATCTTTTGTACTTACAATGAGTTTACAGAAAAACTATTCATGATGGATTAATAACAACCTTGTATATAAAATTGCCTGATAAGCTCTTCGTTAAATAAAATGACTCAGTTTATCCAGCATATTTCCATTAGAAATGAACAGTTTATAAATTATCTGTAAAGTTTGGTAAGCAATTCCTCAGCATCAAGAATTAGTTAATCTGCATTCAACAAGTGAGCAATTTAACCTCCTTCCCATCCATACAATCAGCAGCAACATCATATCCAAGGGGAGGAAAGCATAAAACATGCTTGAATATCATAATGAATTCGATTACAATAACACCAAATTAAGCCTATTTTCATTTTGATATTATAAAAAAGCAGCAGGAGGTTTGACTAGATAACTTGCTTTTTACTTTATTAAATTCCTTATGTTACAGTCAGCTGGATTGAGTGCTCCCTGGGAGTAAATTAAGAACATTTGGGCCTTGTCTTTACATTCCAAACAGTGTGGCTTTTACAATTCATTTTACTTGGGTTGCCAGAGGGAAATTAAGAATAGCTCCCTAGTTCCTTGGCTTGTTTATGCAGAAGGGTTTACTCCCACCTTCAGATCATAAAATATCACACAGTGGCATTAGGCAAACGGAAGACTGACTTGTCCCAAGAGCACCATCTCTGTTGTCCAGGACAAATGTCACATAAATATGGGAATTGTCCACATCCTGTTCACTTAAGAGTGAACCGAAACCCTAAGCCCTCCCTCGTTTTCGGTCAACACATATTTATGGCTCCATCTCAACAATGCTAATTAATTAAATGTTTGCTTAGTGGACTAAAAGAGCACACCTCCCAAAGCTTTAGGCAGACACTAAGAGGATTTTAAGTTTGGCTATAAAGGGAAAAGGGCACTTCTGAAATGTTAGAATCCTAATTTACAATGGCATACTGGTACAAGAAGGAAAAAAAGGCCCCTAAGTAAAACTGAGTCAACTTCAGCAATCCTCAGACAGTTCATACCACTAACTTGGAGCACATATCCAGCTGCAGCTGAGTCTAATGAAAGCTTGAATACTCAGTTCTCTAATGGCCCTGCCACTTTCCCTTTGCAGCTTCCTGTTTCTCCTTACATTATGGTGTTTGAAATCTATTTTTATAGCAAGTTTATTACATTTCATTTCCTAACAGTTGGCACATTTTGTCTCACTGTAGCCATGTTATGAAGTCAGCCACACGTTATCCTATCATCAGTTGCTGGGGTTGTAAATCTTCCTGTCTTTTGTCAGGGATTTGATTTTCTCTAGTAAAATGTGTTTGCCTCTGGAGGCTTCACAAGAGCATTCACAGCAACTGAAAAGGGAAGACTGAGAGGCAGGGCTAGCCACCGGGCCAAACCCAAACGGAATGCTGTTGGGTCCTATGGTGGGGTGAGGGGGGAGGGAGGCCTCCTTCCCGAGACAGGAACAGCATGTGTTTGCCATGTGTTTCCTCTCAGTGCATGCCGTTGGATATATATATATACTGTCTCTTATACACATCTTACATGACCACAGAAAAAAACACAGATGACCATTATATCTACTACTGTGGGCAGGAATCCCTCAGAAGAAATGGAGTCGCCATAATGGTCAACAAAAGAGTCCGAAATGCAGTACTTGGATGCAATTATATATATATATATATATATATATATATTTTTTTTTTTTTTTTTTTTGCAGGGCCAGTTCTGGACTGAAGATGACAAAGTGGTACCTTCCGACAAGAACAAAGCAATTTTAGAAACCATTGGTCCAACTGATTGCAGAGAAAAGGTTTCCGGTACCCAGGAAGAGAGTTCATTAACTTTTATCGAAATAAGCACAGGAAAAAGCAATGTCCACTTTTTCATGCCATATTTTACATGTGAGCAGGTGCAGAGGGTTCTGCTATGAAAACATCATCAATATTGACAGACGTCAAAAAATGGTTATGCATGTGGATATGTTATAAATTGATTTGGATATATTCTTATTAGAATATTGATAGATATGAGAAATTTTCACATTATACTATAGAGTGTTTGCCATAATTGTAAAGCACTCCTTTTCATATCCCCTCCACTCTCTTGTTCTCACTCTGTCATACTCATTTTACACACTGTAAGCCTTGGTTTGCCTGATCCACACCTGAACCTGAGCATCAGAGAACTGTTTAGAAAAAGCACTCAATCTTGCTGAGTGACTTCACCTAAAATTTTCAATATGTGTGTGTGTGAATCTATTTATCTATCTATCCACAGAATCACCCAATCCCCTGGTTTAAATGTATAAATGTTGGTTTAAATGTAAATACATTCATTGATAATATAACACACAAATTGTATCTTCAGTGCTGATTTCCCTCCTGAACTATATAGATTTATAGAAATAATAAGATTAGTATTAACTGAGCATCTTTTATACATAATGGGAAGTTCACATGTATTATGACCAACAGAGAATTATGTCCTCTCCACTTTCCCCCAATTATTCCTTCCCCCATCACTATTCTCTCAGAAAGTGGTACATCATTGTTCCCACACCTCACTCCAAAAAACCTGCAGTCATTTTTTTACCACTCTTTGTTCCCCATAGCCAATGTTCGACCTTCTAACAATAATTGCATTGTTATGCAAAATTACAGTTAACAGCAACCATTCCTTACTAACAGCATCAGTTCAACTTATCATTATTCTTTTGTCTAGAATAGCTTTCTAATGGTCAAGCACTTCTGTTTTTTCCCCCAAAGGTCACTTTGCATGGTATACAAAGTGATATTTTATAAAGCATAATTCAGGTTATATCACTCACATGACTAAAACCATCCAGTGACTTCACACATACTGTAATGTTATACATTGTTATATTTTTAATATATTCATCGTCCTATGAGGCATTGTTGTTGTTGTTATTGTTCAGTCACTAAGTCATGTCTGACTCTTTTGCGACACCATGGACCGTGCTCCTCTGTCCACAGGATTCCCCAGGCAAGAATGCTGGAGTGGGTTGCCATTTCCTTCTCCAGAGGATCTTCCAACCCAGGGGCTGAACCCATGTCTCCTGCATTGGCAGTAGTAAAGACCACTGACCCACCAGGGAAGCCCCATATGAGGCATAGTTCTCTGCAGTTCTTTTCAAAATGAATTAATTTTTCCACTCAGCAAATATTTATTGAGTGCCGACAAGGATCCAGGCACTATACTCACCTCTGGAAATACAAGAATGGAGAAGGAAGAAATCTTGTAAGAAGTTGCACTATTTCCTCTGATGTCTCACTGCACATTTGTCCTGTTGAGAAAAATAATGCATGTTCACTACATGAAATTTGGAAGATACAGAAAACCATACAAAAGAAACATAATATACTACATAGTTATATTAATGTTACTTCCGGTGCCCTCTCACGCTTTTCTGTATTTCCTTACAGTATTATTCCTGTGTTTCTGCATTCTTTAGTACCCAGGTCAGGATAGTCCATCCCAGTTGGGTTTTGGAAATTACTTCAATCCTGAGCTATCTTCCCAGCAACTGAGATCACTCCTTATGAAAGTCTTATACTGTAGGGAGGCAAGCTTGTCCTTCTGTCTACCTTTCTAGAGAATCCTTCATTGATGTATGCATCACATTTAGTATCTAATGGTTACAGAGGATCTATCTCTATCCTTCAATCAAAAAAGCAAGAGAAGCTCCAAACTTTAGGCATGTATATTATGGTTTTGTTGATTTAACCTCCAGAGTAAGCAAAGGAAAGGGGCTGGTGGTGGTTGTTCTTTTATAAAACAGCCAGATCAGACATCCTGGGGGACTTCTTGGCTGATTCTAAAACTGCCATCAAGCTCGTATGCCAGTCATAAATATTAAGAAATAGAAAACTCAAGCATAAGAACGAGAACTTCAAATAAAATCAAAAGCCCTGTGAGAATGTAGTTTTACTGCAGAACTACTGCACAACCTGAAGTCATAAAGAGAAGCACCAGGGAACTGATTAACTAGGACTGTAGTGACAGTAAGCCAGAAAATACGCTTTTCCTTCAAAGGCAGAGAATCTGATAGCCCTGCATGATACAGTACAATGCCACATGCCTCATGGACACCAATTTAAATCCAAGCATGGTCAGTTGTCAGAGCAGAAGTCATTTGTGTTCAATAGCATTTTATTAGCACATGCACAATGTTTCAAAGTTCTGAACCCCATTCTTAGTGGGTATGAGTACATCAACAAGAACATGGAATGGGGATTAACATATACACACTGCTATATATAAAACAGATAACCAACAAGTACCTAATTTACAGCACAAAGAACTCTACACAAAATTCTGTAATAACCTATATGGGAAAAGGATCTGGAAAAGAATGGATATATGTGTGTATGCTGCTGCTGCTGCTAAGTCACTTCAGTCGTGTCCAACTCTGTGCGACCCCATAGATGGCAGCCCACCAGACTCCGCCGTCCCTGGAATTCTCCAGGCAAGAACACTGGAGTGGGTTGCCATTTCTTTCTCCAATGCATGAAAGTGAAAAGTGAAGGTGAAATCACTCAGTCGCGACCCCATGGACTGCAGCCCACCAGGCTCCTCCATCCATGGGATTTTTCAGGCAAGAGTACTTGAGTGGGTTGCCATTGCCTTCTCTGATATGTGTGTATATATATATATATATATATATACACACACACAATATATACATAAAGTGAATCACTTTGTTGTACACCTGAAACTAATCCAACACTGTAAATCAACTCTACTCAAATATAAAATAAAAATTAAATAAAAAATAAATTAATTAAAATAATATTACTCACTTTGTTCTCACTTGGACTCCAAAGCAAACCATGTCCAGATAACACAAGAATTTAGCAAATAATGAGTAGTGGAGAATCTCAATTTTATAATAATTACAATAGCCACAGCAAGGTGTTTTTGCACCTTGTATTTATGTACTACTTTACAATTTTTACATTTATGATTTCGTTATTTCTTTTAGCAACTCAATGAAATTAACTAATTTACAAATTATTGTTGGTTTTATTTTACAAAGGTGAAAAACTGAAGTTCAGATTGCTAAGTAACTTGCACCTTGGTTTGTAACCTATACTCAAATCCTAACCATGAAGAGAAGGGAACTAGGACTCTAATGTGGGCCTTCTGATTTCAAGTCTACAATTCTTTCTTAAACAGCATGTTGTCTCTTTTTAAGGGTTTTGTAACAACTCAGTCTTTAGAAAAAAGTAATTTCATCAATTGGACAATTTAGAGAATAAACCATTGCCCAGATATTTTTTTCCCTAGTGCAGAAATACTATGTTCTTTCACAGTAGAGCAATTATGCAGTACTTTTAGAATAATCAGTTGAGCATACTATGATTATTCACAGTAGAAAATGTATATTTGTTCTTTCCTCAAGTTGATAATAATAAAACCAAAAATTAAATAACAGCATATGTTTATTGATTACTTTACATGTGACAGTTTTTATTTTTAAACCTCATAACAACTTAGGAAAATGAGCATTATACCCTATTTTTCAGATAGAAACTCAAGCATATAAAGGTTAAGTACATTGAACAAGCACAGAGAAAATGTAGCAGAGCTGGGATAAAATTTCTATTGATCTGATTTCAAAGCTTGAGGTCAATCATTACAATTTCACCAAGAAGATAAGAAGCACACAGCAGAATCACTAAGGAACCTTCTCTGAGGATGGTACAAGGAATACCAGACTTTGAAAACCTGTGTCAGTTTTTGTTTTGTTTTGTTTTTTTAAGCACTCACTGGATCAAGACAAAATATGTAAAATTATTTTCTCAAGTACTATGATATTTTTCTAGGAAAAATATCCAATAGTATATATTTTACAACTAATGTGATGTACTGACATACTAAAGTCAAGTGTAATATCAATTTAACAGCAAATATTCATTGAGTTAATATTGAATGCATAATGCTGTAAACTCCATGGTCTTAGCAATATGAGGAGTTCAAGATAAAAAAAACAATGACTAAACAAACATACCTGCAGCCTTGGAGAGCCAGTGGAGCAATCGTTGCAAGCTACAATAAAACAGAAATGAAATACTGTGCGAGTTGCGAAAGCCATAGTTCTCAAGTTTAGTGGGGACTGGAAACACCTGGAGGACTTGTTAACAGATAAACTGTTGGATCCCACCCCCTGAGTTTCTGCCTCACATCTGTGAAGAATCTGAGAATTTGCATTTCTAACAAGTTTCCAGGTGATACTCATGTTGCTTGGTCCTTGGTCTGGGTGCCACGCTCAGCACCAGTGTGACAGAAGTGAAGTGAAGTGAAGTCGCTCAGTCGTGTCCAACTCTTTGCGACCCCATGGACTGTAGCCCACCAGGCTCCTCCCTCCATAGGATTCTCCAGGCAAGAGTACTGGAGTGAGTTGCCATTTCCTTCTCCAGGGGATCTTCCTGACCCAGAGATCGAACCCAGGTCTCCCATATTCCAGGCAGATGCTTTAACCCAATTCTAAGAGAGTATAGAGGGTGATGTGATAAGCCTTCCAAAGCAGAAGTAATACTTCATGGAGGACTCAACTTTTGAACTGCATTTTGACAAAGAAGCAGAATTTCAGATATTGAGAGATAACTGCTTCAGTCTCAAGAAGAGACATAATCCTTCGGGCTCTTCTTTCTCATTTTAGTGATTTGGTTAATCTACTCTTGCAGAATGTATATGAAACCATGTCTCCTTGTTCAATAACTCAGTATACTTTGTTTTCTAGGCTTAAACCAATGTACTGATACCCAGAAAAGAATGAAAGAACAGTTTCAGCACATTTTAAGCCTTTAATTAAATTATTTTTCCATTTTGAACAATTTCAATTTCCTCTGAAACTGTACATTTTGTTTTACTTGGCCCTCACCTGACTCTGACATTCTAGGCATGACTAAGAATATGAATGAAGTGTTGATCAAGTTTTATTTTGTAGGTTTGTTTGATTGTAATGGCCAAAATAGTCACAACTTCTCAAGTAAGTATTTGTCCTTAGTTTTAAACCAAGAGGCAAAAAAGAAAAAAAAGAATTGGAAACATTTCTAAAAGCAAACATATATAATATCATATAAGAAACAAATCACCTATCTAGGTTCAATGCAGGATACAGGATGCTTGGGGCTGGTGCACTGGGATGACCCAGAGAGATGGTATGGGGAGGGAGGTGGGAGGGGGGTTCAGGATTGGGAACACGTGTATACCCATGGCAAATTCATGTTGAAGTATGGCAAAACCAATACAATATTATAAAGTAAAAAAATAAAAGTTAAAAAATAAATAAATAATAAACTGTGTGCTGAGCTGGAGAATAATCAAGATATAAAATAATACTAACTTGTGAGAATAATTTTGTTCCTAATTCCTCTATCATTTTACCACCTGGTTCTAAGGAAGTAATTTAAGTTCTCATTGCTCTGAATTCTATATTTGTAAAACAGGGATAATATTTGCCAGGAGGCTTAGTTAAGTATTGAAAATCATTTTGAGATCATTGGGAAAGGACAATAAAACACCATTTCTCTTCTTTGAGTTTTGGTAATCAAATGATCAGAAAAGAGGAATTAATACTCTTTCAGCAACAAATCCTTTTAAAGTCATTTTCCTACTTCCAAGTTGCTTATTGTCATGATAAATGTATATTAGATTCTAATATTGTCAAGTACATACAATCAATTCTCCTAATGGTTTTTATTCCATTTCTCTTGCAGATGTAACAACTAAGTGGAAGATCAGTTCAGTTCAGTCGGTCAGTCGTGTCCAACTCTTTGTGACCCCATGAATTGCAGCACGCCAGGCCTCCCTGTTCATTACCATTCAAATGTTTTCAGTCTAGACGTAAGAAAACTTTTCCCAAAAAAGACCAGGTAGTAAATATTCTAGATTTTGCAGGCTACATAGGAGCATGTGATCACAATGATCATGCTCATGAGTCACTGAAAAGTGGGACAAAGTATCACCACTAATCATTATCATTTTTCATTTCCATCCCCCAAAGCATCAGCAACTCTTCCTCTTCTTTTACTTACTCAGATTTAGTCAGTAATAAAAATTGAGGTAGAATTCACTAATCCTGGCTTTTTTTGGTTATAAAATGGATTGCTTTACAAAAATAATACTGTTGTTTTTAACCTCTGTTTGGCTTCCCCAAAATAGTTTATTAAGTCAAGCTGGTTAGTTTCAGTATCCCAAATGCAAACCATTCTGTTTCAGTCACATTTTCTATTTTGTTTTGCCTGGTGCTTTACTACTTGTGTTTCCTCATGAGCCTTTACAGAAAATAATACTATTCCTTCAGTTGTGCAAATTGAAAACCTATTTTTAGGGAGCTGTGTTCCAGCCATCCTGATTATCCTACTTTCTATTCCTCTCTTCATTTATTTAAAAAGAAAAGACTATATATAAGCCCCATCTCTCTCCTGAGTGTAGTTGTAGAAGCCTGTTGTACTCCTATTAACGCTTTTACACACATTTCATTTTGCTTCCTTATTGCAACGATAGTTTACCTTCCTGTTTGCTTTTCTGTTTGCATCTCATTTAAGAAGTTTTGTCTAAAGTGCTTTATATAAAGATTCATAATTAGGTCTCCTTTAAAATTGATTTAAAGTGGAAACTGAGAGTTTCACAATTTAAGTTGCAACAGTTTACAAAAGTTATTTAAAGATTTTTGCTACTTTGTGGTTATAATTAAGATTTTTAAGATTAAGAGCTTCTTTTAACTGAGATGGACTTTTACACAAAGATCCTCAAAACTTTGTTCAGTTCAGTTCAGTCGCTCAGTCGTGTCCAAAGCTTTGCGACCCCATGAATCGCAGCACGCCAGGCCTCCCTGTTCATTACCATCTCTCGGAGTTCACTCAGACTCACATCCATCGAGTCCGTGATGCCATCCAGCCATCTCATCCTCTGTCGCCCCCTTCTCCTCCTGTCCCCAATCCCACCCAGCATCAGAGTCTTTTCCAATGAGTCAACTCTTCGCATGAGGTGGCCAAAGTACTGGAGTTTCAGCTTTAGCATCATTCCTTCCAAAGAAATCCCAGGGTTGATCTCCTTCAGAACTTTGTAAAAATCAATAAAACATTTCTTATTTTAGTCTAATATAGAAGTAATATATTTTATGCTATAGAAAATGGAAAAGATACTCATTTTTAATATTTGACCATAATTTCACAACTTAATATGAAGTTCTTTCCCCCCCCTATTGCTATGGTGTGCACTTCAGAAATAAGCCTATCAGTCCTAGACACATGGAAGTCACACTGCATGGTTTCCTACAGTTCATGTCATAACTGGAAATCAATCAATCACAGAAATGTCTTCATAGCACTATGATTTAGCCTTATGTCCTCAGCTTTTATTGAGGGCTGATGTAATAAAGGGCTCTGTGAAGAAACTCTTTGGATAAAACTGCTGCTGAAGACACCCCCCATTACATTGTTCAATGATCCTATAAAATGTATCCAATTTATGTTTTTCCTTAGTTTCCAAACAAGCAAGAGATTTCCCCTTTTGATGATTTTATTTGGTCTCTTTTATTTTACATAATTTAAAAAGAGCTGTAAACTATTAAAAAATTCAATAAAGTTGCAGGGTACAAAAACAATATACAAAAATCAGTTGAATTTCTATACACCAACAGTGAACAACTCAAGATGGAAATTAAGAAAACATTTCTGAGTAAATTGCCTATCTCCAAGTGACTTAGTTCTTCTTCTGGGTTTTTGGCTCGTTCTTTCCTTTGAAATACATTCCTTTGTCACCTCATTTTGTCTAAATTGCTATTTGTATTTCTATATATGTGGTAGGTTGATCAGGTTTCTCAACCTTAACAGAGAAAGACAAATATCATATGATATCATTTATATGTGGAGACTAAACAAACACACAAATGAACTAACTTACAAAACAGAAACATACTCACAGCCTTAGAAAATAAACTTAGAAAACAAACCAAAGGGGAAAGGTGAGGTGGAGGAAAAATTAGGAGGTTGGGATTAACATATACATACTACTATATATAAAATAAGTAAAAAACAAGGACCTACTATATAGCACAGGGAACTATAATCAGTGTCTTGTAATAACCTTTCATGGAAAAGAATCTGCTGTAGCTTGAAACTAACATAACATTGTAAATTAATTATGGTTCAATTCTGAAAATGGAGAAAAAACAGAAAACATTCCTGTTTCCAACAGCATGAAAAAAAACAAAAATGAAATGCTCAGAGAGTTAACCAAAAAGGTAAAGGACTTTTGCATTGAAAACTACAAAATATCGCTAAATTCATCCAACTCAGAGAGGCAGAAAGCAGAATGGTGGTTGTGTAACCCAGAAGGACCCAAGGTGACCTTCCTGGAATAGTCTGCCTTCCCCTGTATCCTTGGCTGTATCTCCTCTTTGATGTACTGGATAATAGTATTTCATGCAGATTTCCTGAGTTTTTCAGATGCTAAAATCCACCACCCAAAGGAATAAATGAACTACTTGATGATCATGAGCATGTAGCCCCAGATCTTCTGGCCCTTAAGGATTGATAATGTTAGCATCTGTGACACTACCTTCTTACCTCAACATCAACCAATCAGAATTGTACACAAGGTGATCACATACCCTGGGACGCCCCTCCCTCATCTTGCCTTGAAAAAAATGCTTTGCTGAAACCCTTCGGAGGAGTTAGGGGAGTTCTATGTTTTTTGAGCATGAGCCACTCATTTTTCCTTGCATGGCCCCGCAACAAAACTTTTTCTGTTCCAAACTCCAATGTTTTGGTTTGTTGGCCTCACTGTGTATCGGGCATAGAAACTGGCATTTGGTAACACTTGATAGGGTCGGCAGGAAGGGGAAACAGAATACTGTTAAATAGCATAGAGTTTCAGTCATGTGAGAAGGAAGAGTTCGGGGGAGATCTACTGTATAACACTGTGCATACACTTACCAACACAGTAGTTGAACACCAAAAAAATTTGTTGAGAGAGTAAAATCTCATGATAGCCATATTTTTACCTCCAATAAATAAATTAAAACCTATAAAATTTCTGGAGAAGTGTATAAGAGAAAATCTTTGTGAATGTCATCAAAATTCTGTACTTCTACTATTTGAAAGGTATCACTAAAGTGTTTAAAAGATAAGCTGCCAACTGGGAGAAAATATTTGCAAATTATATATATTAAAAAAATCTGTACCCTGAATGTATAAATTACTCTTAAAAGGTAAGAAAAATGGACAAGATATTTGAATAGTCTACCATATAAGATATAAGATCTGAATGGACAGTATACCACAGTCTATGTTGATAGTATTATACAAGAGTCCAGAATTGATGCTTTAGATGTGTATAAGAGACAGGAAAATACATGACTTAAGCACATAAATATATATTCATTATCATTAGTCATTAAGACAATGAGATGCCACAACATAGTGATTAGAATTTCTTTTTTAAAACATTTAAGACAGTGCTTTTTTTTTTTCTTTTAGCTTTAAATTTATTTATCTTTTAAATGAAGGATAATTGGTTTACAGAATTGTGTTGGTTTCTGCCAAACATCAACTTTTTTTCAATATTACTACATTTTTATTACTATAATTCTCTGATGTTTCTTCATTATTGTGGCAGTGGAAATAAAAAAGTAAAAATTATTCATGCACAAACAGTGTCCACTGACAGAAAATAATACAGGAAGGATGTCTTTTTTTGGCAACATTTCTAAAGATGCTCGCCAGCTGAAGTCAGCTAGTAGTGAAACTTCAAAGGGAATTCCAGTGCCTGAGATGGTCCATCATCATATGTCAAGAAGCATATTGAGGACGAATCCTTCTCCTTCCTGGTAGTTAGCCCTGGCTCAGGAACCTGAGGGGAAAAGTTGCCCAGGTTCTAAGATCCCTTCACTCCTGGCCCCAGGCCAAGAAATGCACACCAGGTAGATGGGGAGGAAGCTATAAGCCTGGGATTCCCATGGTTACCCTGGGATCCAGATGCATCCTAGAGTGCCAGTTGTCCAAGAATTTCCTAAATTAAAAAAATGTTATTATACAAAGTGATGATGAGACTGTGAAGTAACTAGAACTCTCAAGTGCCATTGATCAGAATATAAAATGTCACATGCACTTTTGAAAACAATGAGTAGTTCCTAAAATATTTAAATACACACATATCACATGACCTAGTTATCCCAGTCCTTGTACTTTGGCCACCTCATGCGAAGAGTTGACTCACTGGAAAAGACTCTGATGCTGGGAGGGATTGGGGGCAGGAGGAGAAGGGGACGACCGAGGATGAGATGGCTGGATGGCATCACTGACTCGATGGATGTGAGTCTGAGTGAACTCCGAGAGATGGTGATGAACAGGGAGGCCTGGCGTGCTGCGATTCATGGGGTCGCAAAGAGTCGGACACGACTGAGCGACTGAACTGAACTGTATTTACCTAAGAGAAAGGAAAGAATGTGCCCATACAAAGTCTGGTATCTTATTCAGAACAATTTTATTAACAATTTATTTACCACAGAGATATTAATACATCTTCTGTTACCTCAATGTTATAGATTGGTGTGTTTCAATAGTCACTTACATAACAAGTTGCTGGCTACAGGCATTAATTTCTGCAAAAACCTCTCAGTCAACAATGTGTTCATTTCAGTTCAGTCACTCAGTTGTGTCCAACTCTTTGCAACCCCATGAATCGCAGCACACCAGGCCT
>SJYT01004712.1:13439-29785 GCA_006410635.1 Cephalophus harveyi | reverse complement strand
CATCAAGAGGCTCTTTAGTTCTTCTTCACTTTCTGCCATAAGGATGGTGTCATCTGCATATCTGAGGTGATTGATAGTTCTCCCGGCAATCTTGATTCCAGCTTGTGCTTCTTCCAGGTCAGCATTTCTCATGATGTACTCTGCATAGAAGTTAAATAAGCAAGGTGACAATATACAGCCTTGACACACTCCTTTTCCTATTTGGAACCAGTCTGTTGTTCCATCTCTAGTTCTAACTGCTGCTTCCTGCCTGACCTGCATATAGATTTCTCAAGAGGCAGGTAAGATTGTCTGGTATTCCCATCTCTTTCAGAATTTTCCACAGTTTATTGTGATCCACACAGTCAAAGGCTTTGGCATAGTCAATAAAGCAGAAACAGATGTTTTTCTGGAACTCTCTTGCTTTTTCCATGATCCAGCGGATGTTGGCAATTTGATCTCTGGTTCCTCTGCCTTTTCTAAAACCAACTTGAACATCTGGAAGTTTACAGCTCATGTACTGTTGAAGCCTGGCTTGGAGAATTTTGAGCATTACTTTATTAGCGTGTGAGATGAGTGCAAGTGTGCGGTAGTTTGATCATTCTTTGGCATTGCCTTTCTTTGGGATTGGAATGAAAACACCTTTTCCAGTCCTGTGGCCCCTGCTGAGTTCTCCAAATTTGCTGGCATATTGAATGCAACACTTTTACAGCATCATCTTTTAAGATTTGAAATAGCTCAACTAGAATTCCATCACCTCCACTAGCTTTGCTCATAGTGATGCTTCCTATGGCCCACTTGACTTTGCATTCCAGAATGTCTGGCTCTAGTTGAGTGATTACATCATCGTAGTTATTGTACAGTTCTTCTGTGTATTCTTGCCACCTCTTGTTAATATCTTCTGCTTCTCTTAGGTCCATACCATTTCTGTCCTTTATTGTACCCGTCTTTGCATGAAATTACTCCCTTGGTATCTCTAATTTTCTTGAAGAGATCGCTAGTCTTTCCAGTTCTCATGTTTTCCTCTATTTCTTTGTACTGATAACTGAGGAAGGCTTTCTTATAGCTCTTTGGAACTCTGCATTCACATGGATATATCTTTCCTTTTCTCAACCTTTTGCATCTTTTCTTTTCTGCTTGCCTTTTGTGTCTTTTCTTTTCTCAGCTATTTGTAAAGCCTCCTTGGACAACCATTTTGCCTTTTTGCACTTCTTTTTCTTGGTGATAGCCTTGGTCACTGCTAAGTTTTATCTTTACAGGTTGTTTAAAGTACTTTCAACTCACACTTATGAAAAATTATCATATGCTCATAAAACCCATAGGCTATTTTCTTAGTGTAAGATTTATAATCTAAAGCATTATCTAATCTTCTCTGACTGGTCATTCTAACACATTCCCTACTACTTAACTAATTCAAACATCATTTGCTGCTCCATATCTAATTATTATTTTCTAAATTCTGCCCTTATTGCTTCTGCATCCTCTTTTCCTGTCCTCACTTCCCTAGTCAGGATCCTTTGGAAATAAATTAAGGAAGGGAGAAAGCCCAGTCCCTTTAATAGAAATATTATCAGAAATATCATCAGTGATGCAAGGGACATGACTTAGCATTAGAAATTAATCAAATTCATTATTTTTGGCACATAATATGACTGTTTATATAAAAATCCCACAATAATATCTTAAAATAATTAGAATTCATGTGAGATATCCACAGAAGTGACTAGGAACTACATATGTATGTAAAAATCAATGTCTTCCGTATACAAAAATAATTAAAGAGAAAACATGATGAAAAAGATGTCAATCACCAAACAATACAAAATATAGACTCTTATAAAGAAAACTACAAACACTAATTCAGATTTGTAACAGAAAATTTGAATAAAAACACCCATTTTTTTGAATGAAAAGATTCTTAAGGTAGCTCTTGTTTACTTTAGCTATGATACAGGATGAATTTGGACTATATGTAACCACACTTATACAGAACAATATGAATTTAGTGTGTGAGTTAAATTTTGTTGATTTGATTGAACTTTTTTATTTTATTAAAAGGAAGGGAAAGGGAAAGGGAAGTCGCTCAGTCGTGTCCGACCCTCAGCGACCCCATGGACTGCAGCCTTCCAGGCTACTCCGTCCATGGGATTTTCCAGGCAAGAGTACTGGAGTGGGGTGCCAGGAAGAGGTGGTGTTTATTTGGTGTGTGTGTATATGCATGTGTATATTCTGAAAATGATTTGAAACTGACATATACACTGAGATGTATAGAATTACAGATTATAGGCTAACAGGGTTGATATTAAATATGAAATAATTGAGAAGAAAAAAATATATAAGTTTAAGGCAGAGTCATGGTACCCATATTTCTACCCAAAGAGGTGTTCATATTTTAAATCTAAAATTCCATTAAGGACACTATGTTAACTTTTAGTTTATTTTCCATTCTGTCAATCCAGTCACTTAATCCTGGATGGATTTCACAAACCTTTCAGAAATTAGAGAACTATTTATTCTTAGTTGTTTTCTGCTACTTTGTTTTGCTATTAGAGCCTTGGGTAGACGACAAGATAGGAACTAAGACTGTTAAATCTCAACTTGAAGAACCTCACATGTTATTTACCAGTTATCTTCAAGAAAAAAAAAAAGATGTCATTTTTAAAGGAGATTAATGAGGGTGGAGAATTAAAACAAAAATAAACTTAGAATAATTAGGGAATTATAGTCAAATTGGGGGTATGCAGTGAATGCTCAGAACAAGACGTGCTTATTATTTCTCTGCATTTAATAGCTCTCCTTTAGCAAATGCTATGACTAAAGACTATCGGAATATCAAAAGCCCTGTGTAACCAAATTTCAATAGGGAAGAACAAATCTGACTCCATATTAGATGTTTCTTTTACTTTACCCTTTGTATTCTATTGGAGAAGGCAATGGCACCCACTCCAGTACTCTTGCCTGGATAATCCCATGGACGGAGGAGCCTGGTAGGCTGCAGTCCATGGGGTCACTAGGAGTTGGACACGACTGAGCGACTTCACTTTTACTTTTCACTTTCATGCATTGGAGAAGGAAATGGCAACCCACTCCAGTGTTCTTGCCTGGAGAATCCCAGGGACGGGGGAGCCTGGTGGGCTGCCGTCTCTGGGGTCACATAGAGTCAGACACGACTGGGGCGACTTAGCAGTAGCAGTTTTATTCTATTACTATTGCTTTGAGTTAAGAATGTTACCTCCAGAGTGAAATATATGGGATAGCTCTTTCTGAAGGCTCTGACCTTTAAGGGTATAACACTTTCCCATTCATATAGAGATAAAAAGTTGCACAACAGAGAATAAATTTGTATTGCTGGAGATTTACAGAAACATCTGACCTAGATGGACTACTTGCTATAAGAACGAAAGATTCCTACACAAAGAAATTTGCAACAGCCTCCACATGCCTCCATCATTGCGCCTTTTAAAATGCTTTGCTGAAACCCTTTGTGGGAGTTTGGGGTTTGTGGGGGGTGGGGTCAGGAGCCAACTGTTCTCCTTGCATGGTCCTGCAACAAAATTTTTTCTGCTCAAAACTCTGATGTTTTGGTTTGTTTGGTCTCACTGTATATGCGGCACATGAACTTGCTTTGGTAACAATATAAAACCCTGAGGTCCTATCCAATATCACTAATATCCCCAAGTGCTTTTGCTAAATCTCCAAATCCATTGTGCGTTTGATGTAGAGCCATTCAAGAAAGCTAAACAATCCTGTGCTGTGCCCCATTGTGCACAGCCCTCATGTTCTCTCAAGAACACATCAACGTGCTCTCATTATCCATTTTATCTTGAAATAATGCGTGAATTGTTCATAAAAACAAGGAAACAAAACAAAACTACATTATACTAACCTCAAAGTTCCCCCCTCAGATATAAATAGGGTCAAGTGGATCCATTGGTTACTTAACTACTTACTGGTAATCCCTCTTGACTAAAATATTTCTTACATTAATGAAAAATGTTTAAACTGCTATTGTTTGGAGAGATGATATAATGTAAAAAGCGACCAAGGCTACCATAGCCCAGTCCCCTTACAGTGTTTTATGGTGTTCTAGTAGTCTCTGAGGTGGAAGGGATGTCCCTCCTACTCGCCCATTCAGAAGGACAAGGCATTCATTCATTCAACAAATATTTACTATTCTGAATGAGTATGTGCCAAACACTGGGGATCTGACAACAAATTAAAAAAAAAAAAAAAATTCAATGTCCTCATGGACTTTTATACTCCAGTGGGGAGAGACAGACATAAGCGAAATAAATAGATAAGCCACTCTCTGGCTCTATATCAGGCTATTTCAACCACATCATCCCTTGAGGCCACAAAGTTTATGGTGTCCATTGACTTCTAGCTAGTTCAGATCTTGTTTCCAGTAATTTTCTTAGCTACTTTTCCTTCTTGCTGGGTATCTCTGCTGTAGGGTTTTCTCTGCTTTCACATCCAATTCCAGAAATGTCTGCAATGTAATGAGTTTCTGCTAAAAACAGTACTACCCCCAGCAAGGTCCATTAAACATACAGAGGTGCAATGACTGGAAAAGAGCCATTGTTTACGATATTGCAAGAAGAAATAAGCTGGGAATGTACATTATTTATGAACTGTTTATGATGTCATCCAATACTGTCATAAACATGGGCTGACAAAGCTATATAATAAACACAGCAGCTGTTTCCTCCACCATCTCACTGCCCCACTGTTTTAACTGTTAATGCAGGTTTTAATTTTCACTCTCAACCTTTTATGATACTGATTGACCTAGCAATATACTAATCAATCTTCATGCAAAATCTCATTATATAGCCAGCTAAGTACAATAAATCATGCATTCGAGATGTAAAAACGCAGTATGTAGTTTTGAAGCAACTTTATTAAAAATGAAAGTTATGAAACTTTATTGGGCACTGTGATTTTGGTGGGTATGGGTACTCTGTGCTCCGACCTCAAAAGCTAAATTTCTAATTTTCTTTTTTTAAAGTAATAGTTTCTGTCTGTTTTACACTTCTGGTGTGAAAATAAGTCTTTGCAGAAACAGAGATAAGTTAGCATTGCTTTGGAACTATTTGCACTTTATCCTTTTGATAAGCATCTTTTGATCAACAAAGGAATTTATTTTAGTCGATAGTGAAAATACAATCAGTGCCCACTGCTGCTTTGGTGTTGCATCAAAGGCATGGTATTTTTGTGGCAATTGAAGCTGGAAAGTGGAGGAACAGGACAAAATGCATCAAGCCATGGGAAGTAGGGCAGGGCAAAGAGGAAAAGCCTGAACATATGCCCTTCAACTTTTTCCTAATAGACTACAAATTTAGGAAAATCAAACTACCCATATCTGTAAGAGAATATCTATTAACAAATGCATTGGTTATGGTATTTTATAAGTCCTATCATGAACGGCAGTCATTTTAGATTACAACTCTGTATTAAGAACTCTGCTTTATTGAAAATAATGACTTGTTAAAAATGCTAAGTGGAAGTTTATCCTATGAAATTAAACAATTTATCAACTTATGATACAGAAGCCACTAAAACCCAGCAAACACTCTAGGAATTGTAAATGGAAGAGTAAATATTATTCTCAAGAATGAACTGTGAGTCCTGATTAGTTTGCTTTGCTGTGCATCTGAATCCAGTACAACATTGTAAATCAACTATACTCCAATTTAAAAAAAAAAACAAAACAGGGAAAAAAAATAATGAACTGTGGGGGCAGGGTGATATGGATAAGGGGATCAACTGTACAACGGAGGAGAGAAACCTACAGTTTTGGTGGTGAGCAGGATGTAGGTTACACAGAAAAGCAAATATAATATTGTACACATGAAACTAATACAGTGTTATAACCCAATGTTACCTCAATACAAACGAATTAAAAAATAGAAATGGATATGTTATTGCTATATCTTTATTCTGGAGTTTGCTGTAGTTTGGTCACTAAGTTGTGTCTTACTCTTTTGTGACCCAGTGGACTATAGCTCACCTGGCTCCTCCATCCATGGGATTTCCCAGACAAGAGTACTGGAGTTAGTTGCCAATTCTTCTCCTGGGGATCTTCCCAACCCAGGGATTGAACCACATCTCCTGTATTGGCAGACAGATTCTTAACCACTGAGTCAACCAGGGAAACCCTTCTTCTGGCAAATTAACCTTCAAAACAGTAGTGATTTCCTTTATTAACTCAGTACTGCTCACATTGCTGCCCATGACTCTCAGCTACTGGTACACAACATGCTAAGCAGAAAAACTGAAAGGAGGTGTTTGTAAACTTTTAGGGCTGTTTGATATACTGATTTTGATATCTGTTTAATATAACATATGCCCCTCTCCCCCGCAAAAAAAAAAAATAAAAATAACAAAAAATATAAAAGAAGGGAAATGATGATTTGGTTTTGTTTTCTTTTATTTGTATGTGATAAGTTTTGGAAAAAGTTATGCCATAGAGATTAAAACAATTTCTTGTAGCATTTCTGGTTTTAACCATTTTATTTCTCTCTTCCAACCCAGTTTTGCTTTCACATGTAGACAATTTGCTCTAGCTTTGATGCTACTGGGTCAAACATTATATTGTTTCCATGGGCTTTAGTGAAACAGGTTTTAGAGTATCTTTTCACTTTGTTTCATTTGTTACTCATCTCAAATATATTCATTTAATTTTTTCACACATGCACATATTTTTAATGGTGTCTTTAGGCCTTAACTAGAATCAATTTCATATCTTTGGAATGACAGTGGTAATTGGTTGCTTATCTCCCTTTTCCACTCCTGCCGTAGGTTTATCCATACCCAGTGAGTGTCAGCTGAAACATGGTCTTTGTCAAGGTTTCTTTACATAAGCTTTCTGTGGTTTAGGATGAAACTAATGGGGAAATTTGTGCAATCAAGAGACTATGCTCCCAACCCTACCAAAGCAACTCAATGACAGAAACAAACAACCCCAGGAAATAATAAACTCTTTACAAATTTCTATCATAACAAGGACAAGTAGAAGTTAGATTCCTAAGGAACAACTAAGAAAACACCCTGAAATAGAAGATCCTGAAGGCAATGGCACCCCCACTCCAGTACTCTGGCCTGTTGACAGAAACAAACAACCCCAGGAAATAATAAACTCTTTACAAATTTCTATCATAACAAGGACAAGTAGAAGTTAGATTCCTAAGGAACAACTAAGAAAACACCCTGAAATAGAAGATCCTGAAGGCAATGGCACCCCCACTCCAGTACTCTGGCCTGGAAAATCCTATGGATGGAGGAGCCTGGTAGGCTGCAGTCCATGGGGTCGCTGAGAGTCGGACACGACTGAGCAACTTCATTTTCACTTTTCACTTTCATGCACTGGAGAAGGAAATGGCAACCCACTCCAGTGTTCTTGCCTGGAGTATCCCAGGGACGGCAGAGCCTGGAGGGCTGCCATCTATGGAGTCGCACAAAGTCAGACACGACTGAAGCGACTTAGCAGCAGCAGCAGCAGCAAAGTAGGGGAGGAATTCCAAGATGGCTCAGTGGTAAAGAATCTACTTGCCAAGCAGGAGACACAGGTTTGGTCCCTGGGTGGAGAAGATTCCCTGGAGAAGGAAATGGTAATCCACTCCAGTAGTCTTGTCTAGGAAAACACATGGACAGAGGAGCCTGATGGGCTGAAGACCACGGGATCTCAAAGAGTTAGCCACAACTTAGCGACTACACTACAGTAGATATAGGGGAGTGCATTTCAGTTCAGTTCACGCGCTCAGTCGTGTCCGACTCTGCAGCCCCAAGGACTGCAGCATGCCAGGCTTCCCTTCCATCACCAACTCCCCAAGCTTGCTCAATTTCATGCCCATTCAGTCGGTGATGCCATCTAACCATCTAATCCTCTGTCATCCCCTTCTCATCCTGCCTTCAATCTTTCCCAGCATTAGGGTCTTTTCCAGTGAGTCAATTCTTCACATCAGGTGGCCAAAGTATTGGAGTTTCAGCTTCAGCATTAGTCCTTCCAATGAATACTCAGGACTGATTTCCTTTAGGACAGACTGATTGGATCTCCTTGCAGTCCAATGGACTCTCAGGAGCCTTTTCCAACACCACAGTTCAAAAGCATCAATTCTTCAGTGGTCAGCTTTCTTTATAGTCCAACTCTCACATCCATACATGACTACTGAAAAAACCACAGCTTTGCCTAGATGGACTTTTGTCAGCAAAGTAATGTCTCTGCTTTTTAATATGCTGCCTAGGTTTATCATAGATTTTCTTCCAAAGAGCAAGTGTCTTAATTTCATGACTGCAATCACCATATATAGTGATTTTGAAGTCCCCCAAAATAAAGTCTGTCACTGTTTCCATTGTTTCCCCATCTATCTGCCATGAAGTCATGGGACCAGAAGCCATGATCTTAGTTTTCTGAATGTTGAGTTTTAAGCCAACTTTTTCACTCTCCTCTTTCATTTTCATCAATAGGCTCTTTAGTTCTTCTTCACTTTCTGCCATAAGGATGGTGTCAGCTGTGTACCTGAGGTTTTTTATATTTCTCCCGGCAATCTTGATTCCAGTTTGTGCTTCATCCAGCCTGGCATTTATCATGATCTACTCTACATATAAGTTAAATAAGTAGGGTGACAATATGCATCCTTGATGTACTCCTTTCCCAATTTGGAACAAGTCTGTTTTTCATTGCAAAATTCAGACTTAAATTGAAGAAAGTCTGGGATACCACTAGACTATTCAGGTATGAACTACATCAAATCCTTTACAATTATACAGTGGAAGTGACAAATATATTCAAGGGATTAGATCTGATAGATAGAGTGCCTGAAGAATTATTGACAGAGGTTCATGACATTGTACAGGAGGCAGGGATCAAGATCATCCCCAAGAAAAAGAAATGCAAAAAGGCAAATGGTTGTCTGAGGAGTCCTTACAAATTGCCATGAAAAGAAGAGAAGCTAAAGGCAAAGGACGAAAGGAAAGATTTACCCATTTGAATGTAGAGTTCCAAAGAACAACAAGAAGAGATAAGAAAGCCATCCCCAATGATCAATGCAAAGAAATAGAGGAAAACAAGAAAATGGGAAAGACTAGAGATCTCTTCAGCAAAATTACAGATACAAAGGGAACATTTCATGCAAAGACAGGCACGATAAAGGACAGAAATGGTATGGAGCTAACAGAAGCAGAAGATATTAAGAAGAAGTGGCAAGAATACAAAGATCTATACAGAAAAAGATCTTCATGACCCAGATAACCATGATGGTGTGATCACTCACCTAGAGCCAGACATCCTGGAATGCAAAGTCAAGTGGGCATTAGAAAGCATCACTACGAACAAAGTTAGTGGAAGTGATGGAATTCCAGTTGAGCTATTTTAAATCCTAAAAGATGATGCTATGAAAGTGCTGCACTCAATATGCCAGCAAATTTGGAAAACTCAACATTGACCACCAGACTGAAACAGGTCAGATATCATTCCAATCCCAAACAAAGGCAATGCCAAAGAATGTGGAAACTACCACACATTGCACTCATGGCACATGCTATTAAAGTAATGTTCAAAATTCTCCAAGCCAGGCTTCAACAGTATGTGAACTAAGAACTTCCAGGTGTTCAAGCTGGATTTAGAAAAAGCAAAGGAACCAGAGATCAAATTGCCAGCAATCTGTTGGATCTCAAAAAAGCAAAAGAGTTCCAGAAAATCATCTACTTCTGCTCTATTGACTATGCCAAAACCTTTGACTGTGTGGATCACAACAAATTGGAAAATGCTTAGAGATGGGAATACCGGACTATCTTACCTGCCAAATATAGGGCAACTCAATTAAGAATCTGCCTAAAACTCTTTTCCCCATTTTGTTTAAAAGATGCTATGGACTGGCTTTATCCTTGAACAGAGCAATATGTTGTTGCTGAGGAAAGGGGCTCCTAAAAGGCAATTGTCTACTACTAGCAATAAAGACTGGGTTTACCCAGTGGCTCAGGGGTAAAGAATCCATCTGCAATTCTGGAGACACAGGTTCAATCACTGGGTCAGGAAGTTGCCTTGGAGGAGAGCAGGGAAACCCAGTCAGGAATTCATTCCTGGAGAATCCCACAGTCAGAGGAGCCTGGCAGGGTTCGGTCCATTGGATCACAAAGAGTTGGACATGACTGAAGCTACTGAGCACTCACGCAAGCACGCACAGCAATAAAGACTGAACTGCTGATATTCACATGTGTAAATTTCAGACTCCAAAGAGTACATGTAATATGCATTCATTTACATGGAGTTCCACCAAAAAAACTAAATTGTGGTGAAAAACATCATCATAATTGTTATATACTGAATATGAGGGACAGAAGTGGGTATTAGAAAATTTCTTGATTCATGGTAACATTCAATATCTTGATAGGAGTTTGGATTATGCATGTCTATACATTTGTTAAATCTCATCAAATGTTACATTTAAGATGTATGCATTTCCCTATTGGTAAAACTTACCTTAATAATGGAAATATAAGTGTAGAATCAGTTAATTATATGCATGCTGATGTGTCTAGAGTAAAGTATAGAGATGTCTGCAACTAACTTTGAAATTAATTCAAAAACCAAGATTGATTGGTAGATAAAGATAAGGATAGATGGATAGATATGTGATTAAGAAAATATAGCAAAATATTAATTATAGAATCTAGGTTAAGACTATACAATCTTTAACTATTTTGTATACTTAATTAATTTATTTATTTTTTAATAATAGATGGATTGGTGGGAAAATGACAGTTTTCCCTCTTTAGGTTTTCAACTCTTTTGAATTGAAATACTCAAAAGCACTTCAAAACCTGTCAGGCCTTCAGAAATCCTCTTTATTAAATAATATAAGACTTGTTAGCGCTTCCCAGGTGACATAGTGGTAAAGAATTCACCTGCCAATGCAGGAGACACAGGAGATGTGGGTTCAAGACCTGGGTTAGGAAGATTCCCTCAAGTAGGAGATGGCAACCCACTCCAGTATTCCTGGAAAATTCCATGGACAGAGGAACCTAGAGAGCCCCAGTTCATGGGGTTGCAAAGAGTTAGACACAACTAAGCAACTGAGTACACACACACATAAGACTTGTTAGATTATTTTCCAGTATCTTTCTTTTGAAATGCAAACTCAGACACATGCAAAATATATGGCATTGCAAGAAAAGAAAATCTATGTTTAAGCAACTAGTTATGTACTTGGTACTGTCATTATCTCTGGAGAAGGAAATGGCAATCCACTCCAGTACTATTGCCTGGAAAATCGCATGGACAGAGGAGCCTGGTAGGCCCCAGTCCATGGGGTCGCGAAGAGTCGGACACGACTGAGCAACTTCACTTTCACTTCACTGTCATTATCTAATTTAATTCTTGAGAATTTTTTCAAAATTAGGTATTATTTTAGGTGCCAAGCTCATGATTTTAGTATCAGTGGTCCCTTAAATTCTATGATAACTTAGAAATCAGTATTCCACACAACACTGTAGATTTTATTAATATCTTGTTGTCTTTGGGGCAACAAGGTCAAAAACATTTTAAAAACTCTGAACACACATTCTGAAGAATCATTTTAAAAAGGAGAAAAGATTTTCCTTACTTTCCATCAAAATCCAGCCCTGTATGTTAGCAAGGGAGCTCCTTAGGAGATGCTTTTCTGTCTTTTCGTTAGTCTCAGTTCAGTTCAGTTCAGTTCAGTCGCTCAGTCGTGTCCGACTCTTTGTGACCCCATGAACCGCAGCACACCAGGCCTCCCTGTCCATCACCAACTGCTGGAGTCTACCCAAACCCTTGTCTATTGAGTCAGTGATGCCATCCAACCATCTCATCCTCTGTCATCCCCTTCTCCTGCCCTCAATCTTTCCCAGCATCAGGGTCCTTTCAAATGAGTCAGCTCTTCGCATCAGGTGGCCAAAGTATTGGAGTTTCAGCTTCAGCATCAGTCCTTCCAATGAATACCCAGGACTGATCTGCTTTAGGATGGACTGGTTGGATCTCCTTGCAGTCCAAGGGACTCTCAAGAGTCTTCTCCAACACCACAGATCAAAAGCATCAATTCTTCGGTGCTCAGCTTTCTTTATAGTCCAACTCACATCCATACATGACTACTGGAAAAACCTAAGTTTCAACTGTCTACATTAAACTCAACATCTTGGCATTTGATGACCATAGTCAACTATTAATATTTTAATATTAATATTCTATAAATGTAAGAATTAGACAATATCTTTCTCTATCTATATCTCAGATCCTGGAGAACTACAGCTGGCTCTAAGCAAAGAAATAAAAGATAGGAAAGGAGACTTGTTCTCTGAGAAAACAGTTTGTTTGGGAAGATCTAATGTCATGTTCTTGACTTAAGCTTATAAAATTGGGGTGGATAATAGATTCTGAAGTTTGTAGCTCTCTAAGTTGGGCATATAGCAGATCCCACTCCATTCTAACTGAACAAACTGCTTTAATCCCATAAACAGATACCATCCAAACATTTCTATAGAACAGTTTGTAGAGCTTATGAACTTGTCAGGAGCCCCATTACCAGACAAAGTAGGGACACAGTTCAAACCTGTAATTGTTCGTTTCTTTGTTTAATGTGCTTTTTCTTTGTACCAAGTTACGGTTTACACATAGTGTGAATTGATTGGATAAGATTCTAACACATAACTAACAACTGAGAATGGTGGACCAAGGCAGCTTTATCTGAACAACACTGACATTGGTACTACCTAAGCTGAGTGCCAAAGAATTGATGCTTTTGAAGTGTGGTGTTGGAGAAGACTCTTGAGAGTCCCTTGGACTGCAAGGAGATCCAACCAGTCCATCCTAAAGGAGATCAGTCCTGGCTGTTCATTGGAAGGACTGATGCTGAAGCTGAAACTCCAGTACTTTGGCCACCTCATGCGAAGAGTTGACTCATTGGAAAAGACTCTGATGCTGGGAGGGATTGGGGGCAGGAGGAGAAGGGGACCACAGAGGATGAGATGGCTGGATGGCATCACTGACTCGATCGACATGAGTCTGAATGAACTACGGGAGTTGGTGATGGACAGGGAGGCCTGGCGTGCTGCAATTCATGGGGTCACAAAGAGTCGGACATGACTGAGCGACTGAACTGAACTGAACTGAGAGATGGCAGGACTGGGGGTGTCACGAAAGCCTGGAGCACAGTGAAAGAGTTTACAACAGGTAAACAGTGCAAAGAAAGGAAAAGAGGAAGGCATCAAAAATAAACTTCACCCATCTCCCAATTTGTCAACCCATGCTACTGAACCCCCTCCTTTCTAATTGGTTATATGTGTAACAGAGGTAGGATTATTGTACACACTGGTTTGCCCAGGATGGTCCTGGTTTATGTTTGTTGTCTCTGTGGATTATAAATTTTATGGTCATCCTATTTAGAAAGGAAAAAAAAATGTATATTAACAAATGTTCATTGGGAAAAAAAGTATACCTTATGAGAAGAAAACGTTTTTTAAGTTGAACGTAATTGTAATTAAATGGCAGCCAGAAGTATTTTGTGCAGCTACCATTTTATTTGCCCTGCTATTCACTTACTGGCTAACCACTTCTTGGAGAATCAATCCAACTACAATGACTGTTTATGGAAAAGCTTTGAGGTCATAGAAAGCTTGTTATTCTCCTTTCAGAAAGTGATCTCTGGTCTAGGCATATTGCTCAGATACCCAGGTATTTTTACATAAGTATCACACATATATTATTATATAAATGTCTATTTCATGTTCAGTATGAATTTTCATTTGTCCTTTCAAATATGAAATGAAATCTGTTTAAAGAATGAGAAACCACCATCTCTAGTTCTTAAGTGTTAGTTCCCAATTTACTTTGTATTTATGTCTTATTTTATATAGATAGTGAAATAAAAACTCACAATGTTTTAAAGATTAAATAGACTGAAGAAAATCTCCTTTAACACCCTGCAAAAGCTAGATAACCTTTCTAAGTTTGTTGAGATAGTACATAGTGACAGTTTATTAGAAGCCATTTAAACTTTGCCAAACTGCTACAGAGATATATGTTATCTGCAAAGGATTCCTTGGCAGAGTTCAAAGTAAATTCTGATTATGCATGCTAAGTCATTGATAAGACTGATCATGGAAGAAGTAAATGTAGGTATGTATCTTCCTAAGGGATCTCAGTAGAATTAAAGCCTCTCCTATTCACATCACATTATCAATTAACTTTGTAACCTTGGACACATCACCTCACTTCTCTATACCTCACTTTCCTCATTTGAAGAACTAAGATGTTGGGTTTAAAATTTTTTCAGTTGAGAAACTTTAGAAAACAATGTGATATTTTTATCACACCTGGAAAAAATATTTTTGTTCTAATATCTTAAGCCTCTAAAATTTGGAACAGGAGAGTATGACTTTAAGGACATACAAAACGCTTAGTGTGCATTGAACACCTTGCCAGGCAATTTCCTTATGTTGTAGCACTGAATACTTAAAATAATCCTGGAAAGAATAAATAGCATACCTGAGGATGATCGACTAAAGAAGAAATAGGCCAGACAGATTTTTAAAATTGCTCAAGACCATATGTTAGTAACTGGCAGCACCAAGGGTCAATGTCAGGACTCCCCATTTCAAACTCCATGATACTAATCAATGTGATGCCCTAACCCCACACCAAGCCCAGTCTGGGCATGTGGGGTTAGGACTCTGAGGAACCACTTTCTGTGGCCTTGACACTAAATAACTATATACCTTTGACAAATCTTTTCTTAGTTTCCAAATTTTTAAGTGATAGACTCAACAAGATGGCTTCCAAAATTTATTTCTTACTCCACAGCAATCATCTGAAAGTCTATCATGTCTAATCTCAAGTCCTTTTCTGATGCCCATGAAGTCTTAACTTTAGAAATTATGTCACTCACTTCCTTGTTGCAATGATAAATGCAAATACGTGATGGTAGCTCAAAATTGGTTATAGTGAAGATGAAGAGGACTTGGGAGATTTTAAGGATATTTAGGGAATAAAGCCTGTAGAATTCAGTTACATAATAGGATACAGGATATAGAGTAGGAGAGAAATAGTAATAAGAGGAGGATCCTTCAGTTTCTAGTTTTTATAAAAGGGTGAAGGTGGTGTGAGTCACAGTTGGCCAAGAGTATTTGGCTAAAGCACAAGGGTGTTTATACAGAGGTAATTTTCCATTTTCTAGTAAAAAGGGTTATCCAATATGACACATGCTGCTGATATTTCACAGTGAAGAAAACAGCTAGTCTCACATGAAAACACACTTGTGCCACAATCTGCTGAAGTAGATGGTTAGAGGAATCCATGAAATAAGAAAGAAAATGTGTCTCAGTCCTTTCTTTTCAACCCATAAACTTGATTACATGGATGGTCATATCTATTCAAAGACTCAGGACTAGAACACTACACATGACTCTGGCTCTCAGATACACTCTGCCTGACTCAGCCACCCTCAGGTGCAGAGCACGATTTGTAAGAGCCTTATTCCAGGCTACAGTGAAAGAAGCAAGATTAAAATTGTACTAATGAGAGGCACTTACTAGTGCTTTCCTTTTCTTCCACACAGCTTAGCCAAAATGTTTCATATTTCAGTTCATAATCTTAAATCTGTTTTCATATGATAATGTTCTACGGAGGAATATGCAGGAGGTTGGCTCTCCATGACACTTACAAGAGGATAAATCTCATAATAATGTAATATTGGCAAAAACCCTGAGTATCTATTTCAGTTTCTCTATAAAACTTCCCATGAGTGTCTGTCTTCAATTTCATTGTATTATTGCATCCTTTATTTTGTCCAGACGTAACATGATAACTAATATTCAAACTTTGCAGCTGTCTGGGAAGGAAGAAGGATTTCACTGTGTAATTCTGCAACTGCTGTAATTGCTGCTACAGTAGTTCACCATTTTGAGTTTCAGCGAAATTAACATCCAATACACAGATGGTTATCTCTGTTTTCAAGTGTCATTTTTGATGGTTCCCAGAGAATATTTTTGAATTATATATTTTAGAAGTTGCTAAACGGCAGAGCCTAGTGGCTTATGATTTTCATCTCTATAACAGCCAAGGGAGTATTAGTACAGTAGTAGAAAATAGTACATAATGTTAACACACAAAATGTCATTTATTTTAATACATCATTTCCCAAATATACATGTTATCGTCTACTGTCTTATTATTATTATTATTACCTATATTATGATTTACTGAATTTTTCTTTGATTCAATATATTTTATTCAATATATTTATTTATAAAGTAAATGTTATCACTATAGCTTAACTGGGGAAAAGTGAGTCTTTTTTCAAATATACACTAAGATAAACACAAGTGCCATAGTAGACAGCTTTGAAAGATGG
>SJYT01004712.1:0-13399 GCA_006410635.1 Cephalophus harveyi | reverse complement strand
GTTGAGAAACGCTAACTGAATTTTAGGACTGCCCCAGGGAATGGCCCTTGGACCTTCTCTTCCTTTAGTGATCTCAACACAGACTTCCAATAGCACATAGGTGCCTGAAACTTCTACATATCTAAAACTCCAGCATGTATTTTTCCCTTCAAATCTAGATTCCTATAGCCAACTGGACTATTTCAAATTAGTACTGTGAAACTGAACTACTGACCCCACTCCAAAATTTGTTTCTCCATTCTCTGCTGCTACTGCTAAGTTGCTTCAGTCGTGTCCGACTCTGTGCAACCCCACAGATGGCAGCCCATTGGGCTCCGCCATCCCTGGGATTCTCCAGGCAAGAACACTGGAGTGGGTTGCCGTTTCCTTCTCCAGTGCATGAAAGAGAAAAGTTAAAGTGAATTCGCTCAGTCGTGTCTGACTCAGCGACCCCATGGACTGCAGCCTACCAGGCTTCTCCGTCCATGGGAGTTTCCAGGCAAGAGTACTGGAGTGGGATGCCATTGCCTTCTCCATTCTCTTCCCCTCAGAAATTGGCAACTCCACCCTTCAAATACTCAGGAGGAAAGACTGTATATCTCATATGCCAGCTACTAACAAATCCTGTTGGTTCTATTTTTAAAATATATCCAGAATTCAACTTTTCCTGTACCACCACTACTACTACCCAGGTCCAAGCCACCATCATATCTTATCTGAAATATACAAAACCCTTTAATCTGCCCCAACTGCTTCCTTTCTTGTTCCTTACAGTCCATGAATTAATTACCCAGCAACCAGAGCAGTCCTTTTAAAATACGATTGATTATTTCACTCATGAGATCAGTGATTCACACTCTCACCAAGGGTAAAAATGAAAGTCATTAGAGACCTATGAGAATTTATAAGATCTAATTTTCCCAATTATGACCACCCTGACTTCATCTTCTATAAAACACACATGTAGACATTGATATAGCCATCTGCCTCTGACCACAAAAGCTTCTCAAGGGGAGAAATTCCTGCCTGTTCTGCTCATTACCAATTTTGTTCTCAAGAACAGTTTTTGATATAGAGTAAGTGCTCTATTAATACTTTCTGATTTCCATATGAATTTTTAGTGGTAAATATTATTTTCAGAAAAAAATTGTGATAAACGTATTTTACCATTTCCCCAAAGAATGGCAATTATATAAATCTTATAGAGGAAAGGGTGTTTTAGAATTTAGAGGATAAACTATTTTATATTTTACTTTGAATTCTTCATGAATTTTTATTAAGCCTTTCATCTGAGACTGTACTCTTAGACCCCATGAACTTCTCATTCTCACAGATATACTATACAATATTCCTCTGCCACAGATTACATTGCTAAGTCCATCCACAGAGTCAGGGAAAAAAATAAATCTATATAAATGTTTAATTACATCCAGCTTTCCATTCCTGTCCTGTGAAATACATGTTTTTGTACATGAAGAAAGATGATAACAGCCTCATGCTTTATTATTAATCACCATTGATCCTTTTGGGCTCTTTACTTGTCAGGAACATCATTTTTCAACCTGATGTGGTTGTACTCCAAGTAACTGAATCATTGCTTAAAAACTCACTGTTACTTTTCCAGTTATAATCTTTAAAAATTAACTGTTTAAATTTCTACCAAGCTTTAAGCTAAGTACCAAGAGGATCTGTTTTGTGTTCATTTAAATGGATTTTCTCATTCTGCAGATTGTTTAATGAGGATATAAGCTTTTTTTGTGTGAAAAGCAAATTTTGTAAAAGAATGTTGTTGCTGAAAATCCATTTTAAAACACAGTTAAATGGTAGATTGCATTGATATATTAGAGAAAATTATTCCAAGATAAATGATTCTAAATAAAAGAGTTTGATAGAATGATTGTATCTTTTCCTGGAGTCTGAGGCAAAGAGAAATTGTTTCTAATATGATAATGGCCAAAATTTACATAATGCTAAATATATGCCAGGAACTTCACATATATTTACTTATATACACCACACAATATCCTTTGAGATATGTCTGATTCTCCCATCTTATAACGATAAGAAAAACAAAACAACAATGAAGAAAAACAAGACCTGTCAAGATTACACAATTTATGTGATACCAAGATTCCAACAAGTTTTCTTTCTAAAACTAATTCCTCTTAAGCATACTGCCGTATTGATTCTGTTGTCAAAATACAGCAAACAATTCAAAAAGTGGTAAGAATAGACTTGTGTATTCAATGTAAAATGTATGACTATACTGCTACTAGAAATATCTGGACCAAAAGACATGGAAATATTTTCCAAGTCTATACATAACTGAGACTGCCACAGTTCAAGCAAAATCAGCCTTGGACTTGGTCACCATTTCATATCAGCTCCTTTGATATTTTCCCAAAGGCAGAGGTTCTCCATTTCTAAGGATAGTGTCCTCATCATGCTTCCCTCAGTTAGTAAAGAATCCACCTGCAGTGCAGGAGACCTGGGTTTGATCCCTGGGTTGGGAAGATCCCCTGGAAAAGGGAAAGGCTAGCCACTCCAGTATTCTGGCCTGGAGAATTCCGTGGACTATATAGTCCATGGGGTCACAAGGAGTCAGACACAACTGAGTGACTTTCACTTTCACTTTCTGTCCTCATCATAGTGCTTTCAGATCCTGGATATGATTCCAGAATTCTACCTGGATTGCCTACTGTTTCCACTTTCCAGTTGTATCTTCCTTTCTACTTTCCTCACCTATTTCTTCTGAACCTTAATATCTATGAAACCAGAGTCAGTTGCAATAGCAACAGAATGGGAATTTTTGAGCACATCTGAAGTAGCTCTAATTATTTCCCCATCATATGGTTATCAATGCAGATTGCTAAAATAAGGCATTTTATAAAGCTCATCTACAAGCTGGTCCATAAATTAAAGGGTTAGCTCTTACTAACAATGTAGGTTTGTGAGTGTAATAATTTATACCAGCAAAGAAATGTTTCTTCTAAAGGATTTCCACCAACCACAAAAATGAGTATATGATTGTCACTGAAGTTTTACCATAAATACTGTCACAACTGTTGAAATAAATTTCTAGGCCCAAGGCAGAGTGGCTCCCGCCCAAAATGCCACATCAGCAAACTGAAACTGAGATAACTTTCCTGCAGATATACTCTGTTCCTGTAAATGCTCTAGAGTATATCCAGTCAGCCAGTTCACAAACTGCTGAGCCAGTTCTGAGCTCTATACTTATTTCTTTGCTTCTTATTCATTTCCCATCTTTCTCTTCCTTGTTCCTTATACTTTCTTCTATAAAAGTTTCCCAACTTCTGCCCCATTTTGCAGTTCTCTGGACCCTTAAGAAGAGAGAGTGCTCACTTCATGAAGTGTTGAATAATGTTTGTTTGTATCACATAAATTACTTCCTTGTTAAAAAAAAATTGAAATACAGTTGATTTACAATGTTGTGTTAATCAAGGGAGTGATTCAGTTACATTAACTTGTCTTCTTTCATAGTTTTTAATACAAGAGAGTTCTGAGATGAGTATGAATAATATCTCAAAGAAACAAAAATAGCTTATCTAAGTTTACACAGTAAGGAAGTAACAGAGACAAAATATGAACTGAGCGTGTCTGACTACAAAGCCAAGTAATATACTATATAATAGTATACTATGCTTATTCATGTTACCAGCACTATATTCTCAATATCTGTGAACCTAAAAGTCTTATAAGGATTTGACATAGATCAACTGAATGTATTAGTGATGAAACAAAATCTGGACAATAATATAGTTTTTCAAATGTGTTAGTCTATCAAAAAAATTAAAATGTATAGTATCAAAGCATTTTTCCTTTAAATAATTTAAATGCACTAAAGAGCAAGGGAAAAAAGCTAAGCATGTGGTTACATAATATATCCAGAGACAAATTCTAGATCAGGGATGAACAAACTTTTTTCCAAAGGCTAAACAGTGAGGATTTTAGGCTTTTCAGGTAATACAGCTCTCTCTCTAGCAACCTCTCAATGACAGTGTAAGGAGAAGCCAGCTATGCTGCTGCTGCTGCTAAGTCGCTTCAGTCGTGTCCAACTCTGTGCAACCCCATAGACGGCAGCCCACCAGGCTCCCCTGTCCCTGGGATTCTCCAGGCAAGAACACTGGGGTGGGTTGCCATTTCCTTCTCCAATGCATGAAAATGAAAAGTGAACGTGAAGTCGCTCAGTCGTGTCCGACTCTTCGCAACCCCATGGACTGTAGCCTGCCAGGCTCCTCCATCCATGGGATTTTCCAAGCAAGAGTACTGGAGTGGGGTGCCATCGCCTTCTCCGAAGCCAGCCATAGATATATATAAATTAATGAGTGTAGTATGTCACAGTAAAACTTTATTCATGGACACTCAAATTTGAATTTCACATAATTTTCACAGATCATGAAATATTATCCTACTTTTGATTTTTTCCAACCATTTAACAATTCAAAATTTATTCTCAACTCATGGGCTTCCCAGATGGTGCCATGGTAAGGAACCCTCCTGCCAGCACAGTAGACATAAGAGACATGGGTTTGATCCCTGGGTCAGAAAGATCCCCTTAAAAAGGAAACGGTAACCCACTCTAGCATTCTTGCTTGAAGAATCCCATGGACAGTAGAGCCTGGTGGGCTACAGTCCATGGGGTTGCAAAGAGTCAGACACAACTGAAGCTTTTTAGCACAGCACATGGGCCACATATACAATTCAAGCAGCACTTTAGAACTGGGACACAGACCATAGTTTGCTGTACCCTGCCTAAGCCTCTTTTGCAGTATCCTTACAAATAGTGAGATTTTGAAAAAGAACAGGAATTTGATTTCAAACCAAATGAGAGTCACTGAAACGTACTAGAATTGTTGTGTGTGTGTGTGTGTGTGTGAAATACTACACAGGAAGCAGAGTCATTTGAACATGAGTTGTGACAGACAAGACAAAGAGCAGTGAAGTAGTACAAATGAGAGGAAGAATTCTGTTATACAGTTAACTAGCAGGAGTTATGCCATTTACAAGATAATGGGAGAGACAAGGGGGCCACTTACTTTAAACACCAGACGTGTTCAGAACAGATAGGTCAGAAAAATAACATCAGCTACCTAAGGTCTAATTACATCTCCTTCAGCTAAGATGGCAAACAAATGATCCTTTTTAAATGAGCTGATTCAAATGTCTCATGTTCAGTCATTAAAATGTACAGAAGAAGGCATAATAGAGATCTGAGTGTGCTGTTTTCCATTTATACCAGAAGATGAAAGACTGCTGAACGGGGCTGCAGAAAAGTGCACAATCATTTAAGGGGAACCCATGCAAAGCCTTCGGTCCTTCTCTAGCCAGACTCTCCCCTGTCCTCACAATAGCCATACACAGAGTTCTTCTCATTCTTAAGGGCCACCCCAACCCCTCCCCTGCTCTCCAGCTCTCCCCCACTGATGACCTTGTTTCTGTTGCAGAGAGAAATTGAAGCTATCAAGAATAGCCTTCAGCTTCTTGCTTTTTGAGTGACAAACATCAGGATCTGGTTTTACTCCTTCTTTCAAATCTCAGAAGCTGAAAATGTCCTTTGGTCTTCTTTCAGGCCAGTCCCTGCCCCTGAGACCTCAGTCACATCTCTCTCCTTTCTCTAGAACAAAGACTCTGTTCCACTCTGGATCCCATTTCTGCTATATTTTCAAATGCCCCTCTTTCCCTGCTCCTTGTGTATGGCCTGCAAATATCTCCTTCTTTCAAATCTCAGAAGCTGAAAATGTCCTTTGGTCTTCTTTCAGGCCAGTCCCTGCCCCTGAGACCTCAGTCACATCTCTCTCCTTTCTCCAGAACAGAGACTCTGTTCCACTCTGGATCCCATTTCTGCTATATTTTCAAATGCCCCTCTTTCCCTGCTCCTTGTGTATGGCCTGCAAATATACTCGAGCCTTTCCTAACTTAAAAACAAATGCAGGCAAAAAAACAGGATGATCCTAAAGGTTGTTACACTGAGTGACTTAAGTCAAACAGAGAGACAAATATCATATGATATCACTTACGTGTGGAATCTAAAAGGAAAGTACAAATAAACTTATTTACAAAACAGAAATATAGTTAGCAAAACAAGACCAGGGGCTGACTATGGCTCAGATCATGAACTCCTTATTGTCAAATTCAGACTTAAGACTTTCTCTCAAATTGAAGAAAGTGGGGAAAAACACTAGACCATTCAGGTATGACCCAAATCAAATCCTTTATGATTATACAGTGGAAGTGAGAAATAGATTTAAGGGACTAGATCTGATAGATAGAGTGCCTGATGAACTATGGACAGAGGTTCGTGGCATTGTACAGGAGGGAGAGATCAAGACCATCCTTAAGAAAAAGAAAGGCAAAAAAGAAAAATGGCTAGCTGAGGAGGACTTACAAATAGCTGTGAAAAGAAGAGAAGTGAAAGGTAAAGGAGAAAAGGAAAGATATAAGCATCTGAATGCAGAGTTCTAAGGAATAGCAAGGAGAGGTAAGAAAGCCTTCCTCAGTGATCAGTGCAAAGAAATAGAGGAAAACAATAGAACAGAAAAGACTAGAAATCTCTTCAAGAAAATTACTAGTCGGACATGACTGAGACTGAACTGAACTGAGTCAGCACTAAACATTACCAACTTTCAAGTTTTGTGGGTAAAAATATTATCTTTCTTCAAAACACATTTCCAGCACTATAGTAAAGTGTCTTGAATCTAGCTTAAATGGCAAGAGTGAATAGCTCTTCATTGGACCTCACAGAAGATGCCCACTTGGAAAGAGGAAGCCAACCAATGCCTTCTGACTGCCTTTTCAAAGAACAGTTTGTATGTGGGTTTAATTAATAAGCAAGATTTAAATTAAAATCCAGCAAACATGTAAAGTATTATGTTCTGAGTCTTTCCTGAGGCTCTATTATACATACTGTTTCAAAATAAATGCACTAACCAATATTAAATGTAGTTACTTTCTAAAATATGGAATAAAATCTATAGGAAAGTAGAAACTTTCTACCCACCTGCATCCTCTTCTAGTGTTTTTACTTTAGAGGCAGAGAAGTTTGAATGCTCAGATATCTGTGTATTTTTGTAGATTTCATTGCTCTATTCAGTGGTTCTTGGACTTTAGAGTGAATAATTTATAGAGTGCTTGGTTTAACATTTTAAAATGTTTATTACACTTCCCTGGTGGTGCAGAGGTTAAAGCGTCCGCCTCCAATGCGGGAGACCTGGGTTCGATCCCTGGGTCAGGAAGATCCCCTGGAGAAGGAAATGGCAATCCACTCCAGTATTCTTGCCTGGAGAATCCCACGGACGGAGAAGCCTAGTAGGTTACAGTCCACGGGGTCGCAAAGAGTCGGACATGACTGAGTGACTGAACTGAACTGAACATTACACTACATGGGAAAATTAAGGACCTTGTGCAGCCATGAAATAAAAAGACACTTACTCCTTGGAAGAAAAGTTATGACCAACCTAGACAGCAAAGAAAGGCAATGCCAAAGAATGCTCAAACTACTGCAC
Organism: Cephalophus harveyi; assembly: GCA_006410635.1. Lineage (NCBI taxonomy): Eukaryota > Metazoa > Chordata > Mammalia > Artiodactyla > Bovidae > Cephalophus > Cephalophus harveyi. The sequence continues at coordinate 5,897 of SJYT01004712.1, read as the reverse complement.
AATTGCACTCATCTCACATGCTAGTAAAGCTCAAAATTCTCCAAGCCAGGCTTCAGCAATACATGAACCGTGAACTTCCAGATGTTCAAGCTGGTTTTAGAAAAGGCAGAGAAACCAGAGATCAAATTGCCAACATCTGCTGGATCATGGAAAAAGGAAGAGAGTTCCAGAAAAACATCCATTTCTGCTTTATTGACTATGCCAAAGCCTTTGACTGTGTGGATCACAATAAACTGTGGAAAATTCTGAGAGAGATGGGAATACCAGACCACCTGACCTGCCTCTTGAGAAACCTATATGCAGGTCAGGAAGCAACAGTTAGAACTGGACATGGAACAACAGACTGGTTCCAAATAAGCAACAGTTAGAACTGGACATGGGACAACAGACTGGTTCCAAATAGGAAAAGGAGTACATCAAGGCTGTATATTGTCACCCTGCTTATTTAACTTACATTCAGAGTACATCATGAGAAACGTTGGGCTGGAAGAAGCACAAGCTGGAATCAAGATTGCCAGGAGAAACATCAATAACCTCAGATATGCAGAGGACACCACCCTCATGGCAGAAAGTGAAGAGGAACTAAAAAGTCTTCTTGATGAAAGTGAAAGAGGAGAGTGAAAAAGTTGGCGGCTTAAAGCTCAACATTCAGAAAACAAAGATCATGGCATCTGGTCCCATCAGTTCATGGGAAATAGATGGGGAAACAATGTTGGACTTTATTTTGGGGGGGCTCCAAAATCACTGCAGATGGTGATTGCAGCCATGAAATTAAAAGATGCTTACTCCCTGGAGGAAAGTTATGACCAACCTTGACAGCAGAGATACCACTTTGTCAACAAAGATCCATCTAGTCAAGGCTATGGTTTTTCCAGTAGTCTTGTATGGATGTGAGAGTTGGACTATAAAGACAGCTGAGTACCAAAGAATTGATGATTTTGAACTGTGGTGTTGCAGAATACTCATGTGAGTCCTTTGGACTGCAAGGAGATCCAACCAGTCCTTCCTAAAGGAAATGAGTCCTGGGTGTTCATTTGAAGGACTGATATTGAAGCTGAAACTCCAATATTTTGGCCACCTCATGCGAAGATCTAACTCATTTGAAAAGACCCTGATGTTGGGAAAGAGTGAAAGCAGGAGGAGAAGGTGATGACAGAGGATTAGAGGATGATATGGATGTGAGAGTTGGACTATAAAGACAGCTGAGTACCAAAGAATTGATGATTTTGAACTGTGGTGTTGCAGAATACTCATGTGAGTCCTTTGGACTGCAAGGAGATCCAACCAGTCCTTCCTAAAGGAAATGAGTCCTGGGTGTTCATTTGAAGGACTGATATTGAAGCTGAAACTCCAATATTTTGGCCACCTCATGCGAAGATCTAACTCATTTGAAAAGACCCTGATGTTGGGAAAGAGTGAAAGCAGGAGGAGAAGGTGATGACAGAGGATTAGAGGATGAGATGGCATCACCGACTCAATGGACACAAGTTTGGGTGTACTCCAGGAGGTGTTGATGGACAGGGAGGCCTGGCATGCTGCGGTTCATGGGGTTGCAAAGAGTCGGACACAACTGAGTGACTGAACTGCACTGAACTGAAAAGTGAAAGTAAAAGTGTCAGTCGCTCAATCCTGTCCGACTCTTTGCTACCCCATGTACTATAGCCCACTAGGCTCCTCTATCCATGGGATTCTCTAGGCAAAAATACTAGAGTGGGTTGCCATGCCTTCCTCCAGGGGAAATAGAGTTACAGATGAAGAAAATAAACTTAACGGTTATCAAGCGGCAAAGGGGTTGGGAGGAATAAATTGAAAGTCTGAGATTGACATAAACACATTACTATATACAAAATAGACGGCTAATAAGAACCTATTGCATGGCAGAGGGAAGTCTACTTCATACTCTGTAATGGCCTATATGGGAAAGAGTGTGAAAAAGAGTGGATGTATGTCTTGTATAACTGATTCACTTTGCTGTACACATGAAACTAACACAACATTGTAAATCAACTATTTTGTTGTTGTTGTTGCTCAGTTGTCAAGTCCATCCAACTCTTTGCAATCCCATGGACTGCAGCATGCCAGACTTCCCTGTCCTTCACTATCTCCAGGAGTTTGCTCAAGCTCATGTCCATTGAGTCAGTGATGCGATCCAGCCATCTCATCCTCTGTCATCCCCTTCTCCTCCTGCCTTCAATATTTCCTAGCATCAGGGTCTTTTCCAACAAGTCAGTTTTTCGCATAAGGTGGCCAAAGTATTGCAGTTTCAGCTTCAGCTTCCTTCCAATGAATATTCAGGACTGATTTCCTTTCAGATGGACTGGTTTGATCTCCTTGCAATCCAACGGACTCTCGAGAGTCTTCTTCAACACCACAGTTCAAAAGCATCAGTACTTTGGCTCTCAGCTTTCTTTGTGGTCCAACTGACTCATTCATACATGACTACTGGAAAAAACCACAGCTTTGACTAGGCAGACCTTTGTCAGTAAAGTAGTGTCTCTGCTTTTCCAGATGCTTCGAAATGGGTTTCAATGACTAATCATACTGCGAGAAAAAAGTTTCTGTTACTGCACTGAATACCCCTAGAAGAATTTTTCCCTCCAATTTTTTAAACTTTTGAACTCCCTTGTGTATAATTAACATTGTCTTCAACATTTGTATGGCCTTTTCTAGGATTAGAAGAAAATGGAGAAACACAATGCAGAGAATATTCTACTTATAATTAGATCCCTCTGAAATACTTTCAACTAAACCAAGATTACTAGAAAAGATCCTTGCATTGCCTTGTACTTGAATTTGAAATCACAAAGTCTATCCTGATTAGTTTTGAAATAGAAATTCAAGATTAACTGCTATATTCACTGGAGTTTTTGAGTGGAAAAAGTTCCATCATATTATTTTGAAATGCAAATTATGTGAATAGCATTTATTCTATAGGTGTCATTCATGAAATAGTAGTTTCAAATCATCTTTGTTAAATGTAAACATGAAAGATATTGAGGTGAAATCCAATCAGGAGCAATTTTATGCAGAAGCTGCAAAAATCAAATCACATTAAATATGTGTATATAAATTGATGAGTCAAATTCATCATTTTTGTGAGGTTCAGTTCAGTTCAGTTACTCAGTCGTGTTCAATCTTTGCAACTCTATGGACTGCAGCGTGCCAGGCCTCTTTGTCCATCACCAACTCCCAGAGTTTACCCAAACTCATGTCCATTGAGTAGGTGATGCCATCCAACCATCTCATCCTCGGTCATCCCCTTCTCCTCCCACCTTCAATCTTTCCCAGCATCGGGGTCTTTTCCAATGAGTCAGTTTTTCGCATCAGGTGGCCAAGTATCAGAGTTTCAGCTTCACCATCAGTCCTTCCAATGAACACTCAGGAATGATCTCCTTTAGGATGGACTCCTTTAGGATGGATCTCCTTGCAGTCCAGTGGACTCTCAAGAGTCTTCAACACCACAGTACAAAAGCATCAATTCTTTGGCACTCAGCTTTCTTTATAGTCCAACTCTCACATCCATATATAACCACTGGAAAAACCATAACTTTGACTAGATGGACCTTTGTTGGCAAGTTTGTGAGGTTACAAAAAAGTAAAGTGTATAATTAAACCCAATGCTTCATTTTATGTTTTTCCAAATATCTTGAATAATTTTCTTTAGTTATTATTTACCACTCAACTGTTTACAGTTTACATCCCTTCAACTTTACCTTTTCTTAAAATAAATGATGTTGACAACAGAATCATAGAATCACAGAATCAATTAGGATTAACGTTCATTTTTCTCTACACATCCATGTCTGTTCTTTTTCAGTTTGTTCTGTGCGTGTGGGAGAGGGGGAGAGGACTCACTAACCAGGATCAGCTGCCTTAACATTTTCTCTGTGAACTTAACCAAACGTGAACACCATCAAGAGATGAAGGAGAAAATAGAATTGGTCACAGTGCTTATTCCCCTAGTTCTATCCTGCCGGCTTGCCTGGAGTCTGGCTGCATCTATCCAACCTGAATCCAGTTTATGTGAAGCAGCCCTCTCCATATGCAGCTGTCTCTATCTCAAGGTACTGTGAGGGCTAGGATTAGTAAAATCTTCTTGTTACTAACTCTAGCATGCGGCCTGATTTCTCTTGGTATATCTCTATTCTTCTCATATTCTTGTGAATATGAGAGCTTTTTATTAAATCTGTTCAAAATATTCTAATTTAAGTAACTTGTCTAATCCTTGATGGAACCAGGACTGATATTGTAATTAATCTAATTATAAATGTACATATATGTATGTGTGGCTCAGCAGTAAAGAATCTGCCTGCCAACACAGGAGGTAGGGAGACACAGGTTGGAGCTCTGGGTAAGGAAGAATTCCTGGAGGAGGGAATGGTAACCCACTCCAGTGTTCTCGCCTGGAAAATCCCATGGATAGAGGACCCTGGTGGGCTATAGTTCATAGATTCGCAAATAGTCAGAAAGGACTGTATGACAGAAAACACACACACAAAAAAACACACAACACACACACATATATATTATATATATACTAAAAATCCAGTGGAGAGATGTTTATTGACTTAGAAAATCAAAGAAAACTGAATCCTAAACTGACAGTGGGGTAAACTATGAAGAAATGCATGTATACAGCAAAACGAAATGAATCTGATAGCAGAGGTGGTGATAACCAAGAATAAGATTAAAGTTTGAAAAATCTGTTAAAGAACCATTTGGATTTTAAGATCCCATCTGCTTATTCCATGCAACCAGGTGGCAGCCCCATTCCAGGTCAGGGAGAAGAACAGGGGTTTGCATAAATCATAAAACCTCATTTAAAAGCTGTATCACTTATAGTATACAAGGGTAAACAAAGAATTTAAGGAAAAATTAATACCTTGGCTCCTAATTAGGCTCCACATTTTCTTCCCCAATTTGGCTCACCAAACACTTCATATGAGATTTTAGAAAGATACCTGGAGAATCCAACAAGATCAGAGAAGAGACCCACAGACATTGATAGCAGGAACTTCTTAAGCAAATAGAAACGTAGAATCATCCCATGGAGAAATTCACAATCGTCTAACTCAGTCCATGCGACTAAAGCAACTATTAATATATTTTTAAATGTTCTATAATTTTATATGAACATGTAATCAAGCACCACCAAGTATCAAAGATACAGAATTTCTACTATGAAAGACAAGGATTAAAACAACTTTCAAAAAAAAGCAGCAATAAGATAGCAAAGACTGTGCATAGAGATAAACTTCAAAAATTTATCAGTAATATATTAACATTTTCCAGAAGATAATAAAAGATCTTTTTTAAGGAAAAATTAATACCTTGGCTCCTAATTAGGCTCCACATTTTCTTCCCCAATTTGGCTCACCAAACACTTCATATGAGATTTTAGAAAGATACCTGGAGAATCCAACAAGATCAGAGAAGAGACCCACAGACATTGATAGCAGGAACTTCTTAAGCAAATAGAAACGTAGAATCATCCCATGGAGAAATTCACAATCGTCTAACTCAGTCCATGCGACTAAAGCAACTATTAATATATTTTTAAATGTTCTATAATTTTATATGAACATGTAATCAAGCACCACCAAGTATCAAAGATACAGAATTTCTACTATGAAAGACAAGGATTAAAACAACTTTCAAAAAAAAGCAGCAATAAGATAGCAAAGACTGTGCATAGAGATAAACTTCAAAAATTTATCAGTAATATATTAACATTTTCCAGAAGATAATAAAAGATCTTGCACTCATGAATAAGAACAGAATACTATAAAAAACATTCTGGAAAAAAATGAAGAATGTTTGGAAATTTAAAGTATGATAGCAGAAAGTGAAAACTCAATTGGAGAATGTTGGAAGATGAAATTGTCAAATTCTTCCTG
>SJYT01004705.1:88195-118963 GCA_006410635.1 Cephalophus harveyi | reverse complement strand
AGCACATTGCTGTGAGCTCTCTCTTTCCTGTACAGCAGTGTGTATGCGTCCATACCAGCCTCCCAACCTGCCCTTCCCTCTCACCCCCGGAAGCTGCAGGCTGTTCTCTGCATCCGTGGCCCTGTTTCTGCTGTATCCTGATTTTAGATTCCACGCAGAAGCAGTGGCAGATGCTCTTTGTCTTTCTCTCTCTGACTTGCTTCACTCGGTATGGCGATCTCGAGGTCCGTCCACGTGCAGCGATGGCGTTCTTTCATCCTTTTCGTGGCTCGGCAGTGCTCGTTGTACACGTGAGCCACCTCTTTGTCCATCACCTGTCAGTGGGCATTAGGTTGTCTCCACGTCTCAGCTGTTGTGAGCAGTGCTGCTGTGAATACAGACGTGCGTGTATCTTTTTGACTTAGGGTTCTTGTCTGGATATACGCCCAGAATTGGGATTAGATCAGGTGGTAATTCTATTTTTAGTTTTCTGAGGACCCACCATACTATTTTCCACAATGGCTGTACTAACTTACGTTCCCACCAATGGTGTGGAAGTGTGCCCTGCCCCTTTTTCCACACCCTCTCCAACATTTCGCTATTTGTAGACTTTTTAATAATTGCCATTCTGACTAGTGTGAGATACCTCATTGTGGTTTTGATTTGCATTTATCTAATAATTAATGATATTGAGCGTCTTTTCATGTGCATATTGGCCATCTGTATCTCTTCTTTGGAGAAATGTCTAGTAAGGTCTTCTGCCCATTTTTAGATTGGAATTTTTTAAATTGTTGTTGAATTGTATGAGCTGTCAGTATATTTTGGAAATTAAGCCTTTGTTAGTTGTGTCATTTGCAAATATTTTCTCCCATTCTATGTGTTGTCTATTTGTTTTCTTTATGGTTTCCTTTCCTGTGCAAAAACTCATACGTTTGATTAGGTCCCAGTTATCTATTTATTATTTTTTATTTCTGTTGCCTTGGGAGACTGACCTAAGAAAACATGGATATGATTTATGTCAGATTTATTGCCTATGCTTGAGGTTTTTTTTCCCCAGCTCTTTTCATAGACAAGCAGAGCCTATTATATCACTTGTACATAATAGATGTTCAAACATGATTTGAATTGTTGAAGGGAGATACATCAAGTGTTCATGAAGAGTTTAGTTCGTTTCTCTTATTAGATGTGTGGCAAGATATCACCTAAGACTTAAAGGTAGAGAACATTAAGATATGATTTTAATAAGGAGAATTAGGTCAAAAGAGATTATCAATGCTGCCCTCAGAGGTGCAATGGAGTAGCTCAGTGCTTTCTGAGCAAGAATGGGGGTGTGGGAGAACCCTGAGTGTCTAGGCGTTTGGTGACACAGTAAACTTTGCTTACTTGATATCTGTGGCTCAGGGTCACAGCAAGGCCCAGGGCTCTGCTTGGGCAATACCGAACAACTGTGGACTGTCCCTGCTGGAGGCCACTCTCAGGAAGGCTCCTCCCCCACGGTGGCCACCTTAAACGTTACTGAAATGACCACTCTGAAAAAGAAGCACAGTAGATGAAAGAAAGCTCTGAATAAAAGGCTAAAGAAACAGACTTGCTTTTTGAATTTTGCAACTTGAGAAAAAATGCTCAACGTTATAAATGTTTTCAAAGATTAACAACTGCAAAATAGTTGCTTTTGCAAATATTAGTAAGCGGTGCATTTATAAGGGAAACCAAATAAATAGTAACTGCATATCTACTCATGTATACAACTGCTATAAAATGTAACTTTAGAAAAACGAAGACAAGAACTATTTTATATAAACTTAAAAAATGATTGATAGTTTGTTGAGTAAATATTGACTTGAGTCCAATTTGCTAAGAAAAAAGATCAATTGTGAATGTTTCCTGTTAAATTATCATGCCATAATTTAAGTGATGTATTTGTCTTGTCTAGTATATAATGAAAATGTTTTTTGGCAAACATTTGCCACATATGTTAAATAATGCACTTTAAATTTATGATAATGATAATATTTAATTATGCTTATATAAAACTCATATGAATTTGAACAGCATTTAGAATATGGATAAGTTAGCAAGCAAAGCTTTTCTTTCAAAATGCCCTTAGATAGGGCTTTTAGATAGGACTTTGCTTTTATTTCTTTGAGATAATCAGCCACCTACACTTTCCAACACACAGTCCCAATTTTATACTGGATAAACAAGAAAATATTCAATTGTTGTACAGGACTAGGTAATAGTTGCTAGTATATGAACTTAGATCAAAGTATTTAACACCTCACAGTAGTGATGCTACTTTGTAAATCAGACCACATATTTTTAAAAGCTTCACTCACTGGTGTTTACTGAGTGCCTCTCGTGTGTTGGACACTGTGTGCACTGAGAATATCTCAGTGACCAGAGATGTCAGTCCACGTGGAGCTGAAATTCTGCACCATTGCAACACTAATAGCCCCATTTTGTATTCTTTTGCGTGTTAGATATTCTGAAATAAATGATAATGATAACACTAATTTACATTTATAAAATACAGTCTTTGACTTTTCAAAGTACTTTCAGATATATTGTGAGTTAATTTTTACACTCCCTTGGCCTTGAAATAAGCTTGGCAGAGTTTACTAGCCCCGTGTCACAGGTGAGGAAACTGGAGGATCGGGTCTCACAGCCACTGTCTGAGGCCTAGTCTCCTGTCTCTGCAACCTGCACAGCTGTGTGAGCACAAGAATGGCAGAGTCAGAGGCTGAACAGGGTTAAAGAACTTCAGCATCACCGCTGTGGAGGGAGGAAGCTGACCGGAAGGACATGAAGGATGCCAGGGTGGCTGACACTGGTAGCCGTGGCAATCCCTGGCTGTTCGTAAATGCTCACGCTTGTCTCTCATCCTTCCTGGCACATGGGCAAGATTGCACTTCAGCGTTGTGAACTCAGGTTGGTGCTGCTGTTAGTCCCTCAGTTGTGTCTGACTCTTTTCGNGTGGCTGACACTAGTAGCCGTGGCAGTCCCTGGCTGTTCGTAAATGCTCACGCTTGTCTCTCATCCTTCCTGGCACATGGGCAAGATTGCACTTCAGCGTTGTGAACTCAGGTTGGTGCTGTTGTTAGTCCCTCAGTTGTGTCTGACTCTTTTCGACCCCATGAACTGTAGCCCACCAGGCTCCACTGTCCATGGAATTCTCCAGGCAAGAATACTGGAGTGGGTTGCCATTCAGGGATGGGGAAGATCCCCTGGAGAAGGGAATGGCAACCCACTCCCGTATTTTTGCCTGGAAAGTTCCTGGCTACCTGAATTCCTTTGGCCAATCTAAGATGAACAGGAGGCTTTCAAAGCCGATGCATCCATCACCATGTCTCCCACCCCTCTGCTGCCGTGCTCTGGGAGGCAAACTCAAGTGTGGCCTCCATCCCAGTGAATGTCTGAATGATGGAAGACAAGCGGGCCCCATTCTGGACTTGTAGCATAGATAAGAAATAAACTTATATCAGGGTGCTTCCCTTGTAGCTCAGTCAGTAAAGAATCTGTCTGCAATGCAGGAGACCTGGGTTCAATTCCTGGGTCAGGAAGGTCCCCTGGAGAAGGTAATGGCCACCCACTCCAGTATTCTTGCCTGGAGAATCCCCATGGACAGAGGAGCCTGGCGGGCTACAGTCCACGGGGTCGCAAGAGCCAGACACGACTTAGTGACTAAACCACCTCCACCACAAAGTTTTATCAAGCCATCGATGTTTGGGATTTGTTGTTTATGTTTTGCTTTGCTTCATCTTGTTTCATGGCGGTTGTTACTGCAACATAACCTGATCTATCCTGGTTGATAGAAAGCATGGGCTTATGCTGGTAGCAGTTTGTCAGATTATGCCACTTCTTTTTCCACAGCTGTCTCAGCAGCTCAAGTATAGGTGTGAAAAGCAGGTAGTGAATTCATCCAGGGTTGAGATTTTGTCAGGTGGCTACAAAACTGTGGACCATGATATCTTAAGCTTAATTAGGAGGGGGTCAAGCTGGAGAAGGCCCATGAGTGAAGAGAACGTAGAGGGGTCAACTTCGGCTGTTTTATAATGTGGATGATCAATTATAGAGAAAGTAAATGAATAGTCAGTCTTCAAAAATGGGAGCTGTGATTGAAGCATAGGATGGTGTAATCGGAGGTTAGGAAGTGGCAAGATTTCAGGTCATGACAGGGTGCAAGATGCAAACACCCGGGTGACTCGGTGGGAGAGATGTTTGAACAGAGAGCAGTCACGGGCCCGAGAGGCTGGGCGCTGCGCAGGCCGGCCGCATGGCCGTTTGAGTGCTGTAGGACAGCCGCAGGGACTGGGGGAGGGAGGCGAGGGAGCTAGTCAGGCTGAGGGTTGCGTCCGGTGGTCACGCGCTTCCGAGAGACCAGAGCTTTCATTTATCGGACACGAGAGACAGAAGCAATGGGCTGACACCCTACTTGCAGTGGTGATGTACACAATGTGTGGAAGAGAAGACACAGCCTGCACTCGAGACGCTTGTAGGCCCAGGGGCTTCACAGGGTGATAGCCAAACACCTGTGCAGGTGAAAAGACTGAAGGAAGGTCGCTTGAAGAAGTTGAGGATGTAGGTTATGCTTTGGCCATGGAAAAGGAGTTGTAAAGCGTTGAAGGAGAGTTTGGTGGCAGAGGAACAGGGGATTGGAGCAGGGAGACCAACAAAGCACTGACAACGAAAATGAGAGTTGCTCAGTCGTGTCCGACTCTTTGCGACCCCGTGGACTATACAGTCCATGGAAGTCTCCAGGCCATAATACTGGAGTGGGTAGCCTTTCCTTTCTCCAGGGGATCTTCTCAACCCAGGGATCAAGCGCAGGCGTCCCACATTGCAGGCAGATTCTTTACCAGCTGAGTCACAAGGGAGGCCCGTTAGACGAAAGTTAGAGGTTAAAGCATAACTAGGTGTCCTCAGAGAAGGCACTGGCACCCCACTCCAGTCCTCTTGCCTGGAAAATCCCGTGGGCGGAGCCTGGTGGGCTGCAGTCCATGGGGTCGTGAAGAGTCGGACACAACTGAGCGACTTCACTTTCCCTTTTCACTTTCATGCTTTGGAGAAGGAAATGGCAACCCACTCCAGTGTTCTTGCTTGGAGAATTCCAGGGATGGGAGAGCCTGGTTGGCTGCCGTCTATGGGGTTGCACAGAGTTGGACATGACTGAAGTGACTTAGCAGCAGCAGCAGCAGCAGCAGCAGAATGTGTCCTTGGGCAAGGAAAATAGGCATTTCAGCCTGAGGGGACTTAGGTAGCTGTGATATTGTGATATACCTAGTATTTAGTCTTCCTCCCTGGTGGCTCAGATGGTAAAGAATCTGCCTGCAATGCAGGAGACTGGGGTTCTATCCATAGGTCAGGAAGATTCCCCGAAGAAGAGAATGGCTACCCACTCCACTCTTCTTGCCTGGAGAATTCCATGGACAGAGGAGATGGAAAGACACCGTCCATGGGGCCACAAAGGGTTGGACACAACTGAACAACTTTCACTCACTTTCACTTTTCCTGCTTCTTACCTAGAGCTCCTAAAACTCTTGCAACTTAATAACAGCAAAAGTATCTTTTGTTAGGTTAAAGACATAACAAAACTAATGTGACTTTTAGGGAGCACCTAAGGATGAGGGCTGGTTTACCAGGAAACAATCGTGCGGTTAAAAGTTTGGAACTTGCAGTCCCAACCTTAACTTCCTGGATGGGAGAGAGGGGTTGGAGGTTGATTCCGTTGCCAGTGGTCAGTATTTTAATCAACCCTGCCTATGTAACGAAATCTCTATAAAAAGAGACTTGGGTTGGGAGAGCTTCCAGGTTGGTGAATGTTTGGGCCTAGAGAGGGCGTGGAAACTGTGGTCCTTTCACAATCCCTCGCATCTCTTCCACTGGATGTTCATCTGTTCTTTATCATATCCTTCCTGAACTGATGAGCGTAGGCGTTTCCCTGGGTTCTGTGAGCCTCTCAAATGATCGAACCTGAGAAGGGAGTGAACAGAACCTCTGATGTGTGGCCTTGGTCAGAAGAACAGGTGACAACTTGAGCTTGGGAACAGAAGCGAGTCACATCTTACAAGACTGAGCTCTTAACCTGTAGAATCTGATGCTGTCTCTGGGAAGATGGTGTCAGAATGGAGTTGAGTTCTCGGGCACGCTGCTGGTGTCTGAGAATTGCTTGCAATTATGTGGGAGCCCTCCCCCTTTGCTGTAGCCAAACTCGCAGGGAATACTCAGAACTAAGTCTTTAGATCGTTTTGCACTGGTTATATCATAGAATCCAGAGTTTTCAGAACAATCAGGTAGGAAGTGATTCATCCAAAACCTCCTCCTCCTGAGATGAGTAACCCGCGGTCCTGTGACCTGCCCTGCCTGACATCTGTGGTCTGTCACAGAGCTGGGTCTACAGCCCAGGTCTTCTGACCCCAGCACTCGCCCTGCTGTGGGCGTTCAGCCTCCTAGAAGGGCAATGGCCGGCCACTGCCGCACAGCAGCAGCCCGCATTCCCGGCTAATGCTCACAGAGGACTCACGAATAGCATCCGGCTCGTTCTTCCCACAGTACCGCGAGAGGCAGATACTAGCTTTATCCCCATTCTAGCTTCACAGGTGGAAATAAAGGCCGGAGAAGTTAAGTAACCAGGGCACACAGCTAGAGTGGCGGCCTGGGATCTGCACTTCCGTCCTTCCCGCCGGAGGCCTCCCCCTTGACCAAGAGCACACTTTATCACTCGCGGTCACACGTGTTGCGCTTTGCCTCTGCCCTCGTTGTTGGCAGCATCCGCAGAGCGGCTCCCCCGCTGTACACGCCGTCCCCCGCGCCAGCCCCGCGCTGCGCAGACGGCGGCCTGTGTGCAGGGGCTGACGCCGGTGCGAGACCAGCCCTTCCCTGCCACCCCGGCCATCCGCTCCCGAAGCTCCTCGCCTCTGGGGAGTGAAGCCAGAAAGAAGGATGAAAGTGCAAGGGCGAGGCGCTGGGGTTCTACATTTTATTTTGATTTCTGAAATGACCATTATTACCTAAAAATGATACCTGTCTCCTCTTCCGCTGTCAGAAAGCAGCTGAACGGCTTCATAGCCGCTTAATTTGCGGCGTCTCAGGCAGCCTAGCTCCTCTGCGGTAAACTGGGCCGTGTGGGCCGCTCTCCCGCATCCCCCGGGCCTCGTGTTTCCTCGGGTCTGGGCAGAGACGGCTCTGGCCAGCGGGAGGGGAGGCAGGCTTACTCCGCTCCGGGGCCCAGGGCGCGTTCACTAGGCCGCAGCGTGTGAGGTCCCCGTGTTCCAGGCGTGCGCGAGGGGCCCGTCAGGATTTCACGCTTACCTGACCAACCGGTGGGAAAGGGACACTCGCGGTTCCACGCGGTGCTTCCTGCAGGGCAGCACATCGGGGCGCCAGGGGAGCCTGGAGGAGGGGCCTGGAAGCCCCCGCTAGGCTGCTCCCCAGAGCCGCAGAGGGGCTGCTGGCTTCTCTCCCCAGAGGCGAGGAGCTTCGGGAGCGGATGGCCGGGGTGGCGGGGAAGGGCTGGTCTCGCACCGGCGTCAGCCCCTGCACACAGGCCGCCGTCTGCGCAGCGCGGGGCCGGCGTGGGACGGCGTGTACAGCGGGGGAGCCGCTCCGCTAATGCTGCCAACAACGAGGGCAGAGGCAAAAGCGGGCCGTAAGGACGCAGAAGCAGCTGTCTCCCTCGAGGCGAGCGGCGTGCCGTCGGCGGGTGTGGCCGTGTCTTCTCTTTGGAGGGCCGGCTGCGTGCGGGCCTGGGCGCCAGCAGCGCGCAGCGGGACTCGGCGAGGCGGGCTCTGCGCCCCGGCCCAGGCTCGCCGGGTGAACGGGGTTCCCGCTGCTGCTGCCCTGCCACTCTGGCGCAGCGCGGGATTGCCTCCAGGTTGGTTTCGTGACGCGCTGTTTTGTTACTCTGAGCAGCCCCTACTTCAGGTGCCAGTTCGCTTTCTCCTCTTAAAAGAAGAGTCGGAGGAAAAGAACGAGAGGAATGGCTGAACACCTGCAGAGCCGGCCTGTTGAAAAGGTCACCGTACTACTTGCTAAATGTTTCAGGCACTCAAGTCCTTTCCACGTTCCATTCTACTGACAGACACTCAAAGGGGGCTGGGAAAGGGCGCCAATTATTTCATCTGCTTGTAACCATGATGGTGAGAGGGGCGGTGGTGCCCAGGCCATCCCTGCCTCCTGCAGCCTTCACCTGGAGGCCTGTTTAGCACATGCCTTCCTGTGAGAAGCTAACCGGTGGCCTTGCGGGGTTCACCACAGAGATCAAGCAGAAACCAGGCAGACTAAACGAGAGAGCGGTTGAACTTTCTCTTCTTATATATTTTCCTACTTCCCATCTACCATCTACTCAGTGACCAGTTTACCCCCAGGAAGCTCTCAGCTAGAACACTCGCAACTGACATTGGCCCAGAGCCAGCACATGACAGAACACTCGTGGCAGACACTGTTGATTATACCTCCTTCCCTGCCCAGCTCTCTCCCACTGGAGAGCCCGAACACCAAACACCTGCCCAGCCTTCACGGTGCAGATGTGGCCGTGCCATTGAGTTCTCTGCTCAGTTCAGTCGCTCAGTCGTGTCCGACTCCTTGCAACCCCGTGAACCGCAGCACACCAGGCCCCCCTGTCCATCACCAACTCCTGAAGTTCACCCAAACCCATGTCCATCGAGTCGGTGATGCCATCCGACCATCTCATCCTCTGTTGTCCCCTTCTCCTCCTGCCCTCAATCTTTTCCAGCATCAGAGTCTTTTCCAATGAGTCAGCTCTTCGCATCAGGTGGCCAAGGTACTGGAGTTTCAGCTTCAGCATCAGTCTCGCCAATACTTCTAGTCCTTAGTTCTAGAGACTATAAAATATAAGTGAAGTCTGCCAAGAGGGCTCTGAGAAGACGGGAGCAGACAAAACTCACGCACACTTCCTGGGTCACTTGGGACCATCTAGAGATCCAGCAGTCAGGCTGTAAGCCTGAAGCGTAATGCCCACTTTGCTAAGGAAGTTGGAATGTTAAGATAAACAGGTCCTGAAACTCTGGTGATGTCATCAAGCTGCTATACCTGCCAACCCACCTGCAGATGTCTTGTTACAAGCACAAAATCAGCTTCTATTTGTTTCAAGCACTAGAATTTTAATTTTCTGTTCCTTGTAGCTGAAAGTATTTCTAGCTGATGAGATGCTTTTATAGACAGTATCTGATTTGAGCTCCATGATAAACCTGTAGTAGATTTTTAATATCCCCATTTTACCAACGGAGAGAGAGAAATCAGTGTCAGTTGAGAGCACACTGGGTGCAGGCCAGGACTTAAGGACGAGAAATCCTAAATTCTCTGAGCTTTTCCCACCATTCTCCCATCCCTATCTGGGATAAAAATGCAAACTTTCATAGGAAAGAGAAACAATCCAATAAAGGGTTATCTGATCCATCTACTAAGTGAATCCAGGTTCTTCTCTCACTCTTCAGCTACCAAAGTATTACACAGTGTGTCATGCTTTTGCTGTCTCTAAGTGTCTTATTTGCATAATATTTTCCCTGCAAAGTTAAAATTAAATTAGAGCTAGGAATATGAAAAATGTCTCTGAGTGTAGAAAACACAATGAACCTTGCTCATAACCAGAAAGATGGACAATATTATAAGTGCAGCTTTTGAAATTGAAGGCAGATTTTTTTCTTTTTAACTTAAAAGTGAACAGTCTCAATGTGAGCAGTGGTCCTCCTATAGCGCACGCAGTCGGAGGCCATCCCCAACCCTTTCCCCATTACCAGGTTGGCAGGGTAGGTGTCTGAGTTTCTGTCCTTCTTCCAAATGCCTAAAGAAAGAGAACCTGTCCCCCTCTGTAGGGCTTCGGTCAACTGATCACAGCAGGTCCATTCCCCTCGCCAGTGTTGGCCTAGGGCGGAAACGTGACCTAGTAACAAACCATGAGAAAAGGTCTAGAAAAGATGGCTTCCACTTTGGACATTAGACATTAACTCCTAGCTTGTGCGTGCATGCTCAGTCATCTCAGTCGGGTCTGACTCTCTGCAACCCCATGGACTGTAGCCCTCCAGGCTCCTCTGTCCATAGGTTTCTCCAGGCAAGAAGACTGGAGTGCGTTGCCATGCCCTCCTCCAGGAGATCTTCCTAACCCAGGGATTGAGCTCACATCTTTATGTCTACTGTATTGGCAGGCGAGTTCTTTACCGTTGAACCACTGGCAAAGCCCCACCTCCTAGCTTATGACAGGACGAGTCCACTTCACTGTGAATGGCAGAGTGACAAAATGGAAAGAGCCTGGATCCTTCTTGATAATCTTGAGCCACTGAATTTAATCTTGGAGTATCCCTGTCTTTTGTCCATCTAGTCAAAGCTATGGTTTTTCCAGTAGTCATGTGTGGATGTGAGAGTTGGACCATAAAGAAAGCTGAGGGCCGAAGAATTGATGCTTTTGAACTATGGTGCTGGAGAAGACTCTTTGAGAGCCCCTTGGACTGCAAGGAAATCCAACCAGTCCATCCTAAAGGAAATCAGTCCTGAATATTCACTGGAAGGACTGACACTGAAGCTGAAACTCCAATACTTTCGCTACCTGATGCAAAGAACTAACTCCTTGGAAAAGACCCTGATGCTGGGAAAGACTGAAGGCAAGAGGAGAAGGGGATGACAGAGGATGAGATGGTTGGATGGCATCACCGACTTGATGGACATGAGTTTGAATACACTCCAGGAGTTGGTGATGGACAGGGAGGCCTGGCGTGCTGCAGTCCATGGGGTCTCAAAGAGTCAGACATGACTGAGTGGCAGAACCGAACTGATCCCTACATTTGGGCTTCTTGATGAGCCAGAAAAAAATTTTTTGTTAATTATTTAAGTGAAGCTGAGTCCGCTAAAGGTATAGTAACTGCATAGTTTCCTGATCTCAGGGGGATTTGGCCCTATTTGGAAGCACAGGAGTAGCTTAGTTGCCATCTGTGGCCACCGGGTCCCAGGCAATATTGGGAGACTCCTCCTAGGCAAGGCCTGAAAACGTCTCTGCATCTTGTTTCTCTCCCAGGTGGCCCAAACATTCATGACTGTGTACACAGAATTCATAGTGTGACCCCAGGCTGGAGACCTTTAACAAAGACAAATTGAAAAACCAAACCTAGTTATTCTGAATTGGGATTTCTTAAAATAGAACTGTTAATGCTGTTAACTGAATTGAGTTATGTTGTGGAAGATGCTTTATGTGTGCACCAAGATCTAAACATTTATCTTTTTCAGAATGAAAAGTTCTTTGGGATTTTGCTCTCTGGAATAACCTAGTTATTCTGAATTGGAATTTCTTAAAATAGAACTGTTAATGCTGTTAACTGAATTGAGTTATGTTGTGGAAGATGCTTTATGTGTGCACCAAGATCTAAACATTTATCTTTTTCAGAATGAAAAGTTCTTTGGGATTTTGCTCTCTGGAAAACAGTATTGTGCAGAATATAGGAGTCTGGGTTCTGAGTGCAGGCCACCAGAATTCAACTTGCATGTGTCTCCCTAACCAAATGTGTGACATGGAGCAAGTTACAACATGTCTCTGTGCTCCAATTTCCCCACCTGTAAAATGGATACAATAATAGCAATATGTGAACCAGGAACTTCCAGATGTTCAAGCTGGTTTTAGAAAAGGCAGAGGAACCAGAGATCAAATTGCCAACATCTGCTGGATCATGGAAAAAGCAAGAGAGTTCCAGAAAAACATCTATTTCTGCTTTATTGACTATGCCAAAGCCTTAGACTGTGTGGATCACAATAAACTGTGGAAAATTCTGAAAGAGATTGGAATGCCAGACCACCTGACCTGCCTCTTGAGAAACCTATATGCAGGTCAGGAAGCAACAGTTAGAACTGGACATGGAACAACAGACTGGTTCCAAATGGAAAAGGAGTACATCAAGGCTATATATTGTCACCCTGCTTATTTAACTGCTATGCAGAGTACATCATGAGAAATGCTGGGCTGGAAGAAGCACAGGCTGGAATCAAGATTGCTGGGAGAAATATCAATAACCTCAGATATGCAGATGACACCACTCTTATGGCAGAAAGTGAAGAGGTACTAAAGAGCCTCTTAATGAAAGTGAAAGAGGAGAGTGGAAAAGTTGGCTTAAAGCTCAACATTCAGAAAATGAAGATCATGGCATCCGGTCCCAATCACTTCATGGCAAATAAATGGGGAAATAGTGGAAACAGTGGCTGACTTTACTTTTCTGGGCTCCAAAATCACTGGTGATTTTGGATGGTGATTGCACCCATGAAATTAAAAGATGCTTATTCCTTGGAAGGAAAGTTATGACCAACCGAGACAGCATATTAAAAAGCAGAGATATTACTTTGCCAACAAAGATCCGTCTAGTCAAAGCTATGGTTTTTCCAGGGGTCATGTATGGATGTGAAAGTTGGACTGTGAAAGCACCAAAGAATTGATGCTTTTGAACTGTGGTGTTGGAGAAGACTCTTGAGAGTCCCATGGACTGCAAAGAGATCCAACCAGTCCATTCTAAAGGAGATCAGCCTTGGGTGTTCATTGGAAGGACTGATGCTGAAGCTGAAGCTCCATTATTAGGCCACCTGATGGAAGAGCTGACTCATTTGAAAAGACCTTGATGCTGGGTAAGATTGAGGGCAGGAGGAGAAGGGGACAACAGAGGATGAGATGGTTGGATGGCATCACTGACTCGATGGACATGGGTTTCGGTGGACTCCGTGGTTGGTGATGGACAGGGAGGCCTGGCATGCTGTGGTCCATGGGGTTGCAAAGAGTCAGACATGACTGAGCGACTGAATTGAACTGAATAGTGCTTACCTGGTGGGATTCTTGTGAGGGTCTATCAGTTTTCATCATGTAATAGGCTCCAAGCAGTTGTTAGCTATTTTCATCATTTGCTGACTGGATTGCAAGCATCCTCCGTCTACTTCTTCCCTTTCTTTTTTGGGTGATAAGTAATCCTTTTGCTTGATTTTGGGAGGGTTTCCATGATTCTTTCTGGAAAATTTTGACTATAATATGATTTCCTAATTCCTTCAGAATGATAGAAAATAGTATCTTGAAAACTAGTTATACTACCTTCTAAGTTTTTGTAACGAATATTGTTACTATTAATACCATCAGTATATAAAAAATGCTTTCAATCACAGAATCCTTATGATCTGTAACCTGGTAAACAAATCCTGGGTTATCCTAGTGTTCAAGACTATGTACGTGATACTGATTTCAGTAAATCACTCCAGTAAACTCCCGGTCTTTAGGTCACATTTCTCAGTGACTCAGCATTCTTACTGTAACTATCATTCACTTGTATACTATAACTAAAGCTTCCTCCCAAGTGCAGCCAGTTCAGTTCAGTTCAGTTCAGTCACTCAGTCGTATCCAAATCTTTGCAACCCCATGAATCACAGCACGTCAGGCCTCCCTGTCCATCACCAACTCCGAGTTTACTCAAACTCATGTCCATCAAGTTGGTGATGCCATCCAGCCGTCTCATCCTCTGTTGAACCCTTCTCCTCCTGCCCATAATCTCTCCCAGCATCACGGTCTTTTCCAATGAGTCAACTCTTTGCATGAGGTGGCCAAAGTATTGGAGTTTCAGCTTTAGCATCAGTCCTTCCAATGAACACCCAGGGCTGATCTCCTTTAGGAAGGACTGGTTGTATCTCCTTGCAGTCCAAGGGACTCTCAAGAGTCTTCTCTGAACTGAACTGAACTGAACTGAACTGGCTGCACTTGGGAGGAAGCTTTAGTTATAGTATACAAGTGAATGATAGTTACAGTAAGAATGCTGAGTCACTGAGAAATGTGACCTAAAGACCGGGAGTTTACTGGAGTGATTTACTGATCAGTTCAGTTCAGTTCAGTTCAGAGAAGACTCTTGAGAGTCCCTTGGACTGCAAGGAGATACAACCAGTCCTTCCTAAAGGAGATCAGCCCTGGGTGTTCATTGGAAGGACTGATGCTAAAGCTGAAACTCCAATACTTTGGCCACCTCATGCAAAGAGTTGACTCATTGGAAAAGACCGTGATGCTGGGAGAGATTATGGGCAGGAGGAGAAGGGTTCAACAGAGGATGAGACGGCTGGATGGCATCACCAACTTGATGGACATGAGTTTGAGTAAACTCGGAGTTGGTGATGGACAGGGAGGCCTGACGTGCTGTGATTCATGGGGTTGCAAAGATTTGGATACGACTGAGTGACTGAACTGAACTGAACTGAACTGGCTGCACTTGGGGGGAAGTTTTAAAGTTATAGTATACAAGTGAATGATAGCTATGATAAGAATACTGAGTCACTGAGAAATGTGAGCCAAGACCCTCACAAATATTTTCTCAATGGGGTATCTTTCCTCAGCAGTTTAGTATTTTATTCTTCTTCACATATAATTTAATTTTACTATTTTTAGAGAATTATCTCTAAATATCCCGTGAGCAAAAGATCCTGGAAGGAAAGTTATTATACCTGATTTTTTTTTTTTTTTTTTGCATTTGAACTGCAGAATTCTGTAGTAGAATAAATATTCTTGTTTGTTACAGGCACCTTATCTGCAGAAAACAGTCCTCACGCTTTCAGATAAGGCCACTGGATGTATCAGTGTTTAAGTCATAATTATGATGTGAAGATTAACCTCTGACTTTTTTGCTTAGATTTTTCTTTGATACAGCTTCACTTTACTTTTTCATAAGTTCTCTACCATAAATAAACATAACTACTGAAATCCTTTTCCTGCATAAAAATCCTTTACTTATTTATTCATTCAAATTTTTGCTGCTTACTCTAGCAGGGACAGAAAGATAAAGAGAACATAGGCTATTTTCTATATTAATAAAATAACAATGAAGATGTTCATGATCACCTTTTAACAGTTAAAGTACAGAAGGATGTCATAGACAAATACTATTTAAATGAAATGAAAATGTTTTATTAAATCACTGGCTTTTACAAGAAGCATATTTTTCTAAATGTTAAAATCAAACATTTTAACACTGCACTGTCTGTGTTTAACCGTTCCAAAGAAAATATCTGGAGCTGATTGAAGTATGATTCCAAAAGAAATTCAGATCAAGAAGATAAAAACGCAACAAGACTGAGAAGGTAAGTTCAGTTCAGTTCAGTTCAGTCACTCAGTTGTGTGTGACTCTTTGCGACCCCATGAATCGCAGCACGCCAGGCCTCCCTCCCTGTCCATCACCATCCCCCGGAGGTCACTCAGACTCACATCCATCGAGTCTGTGATGCCATCCAGCCATCTCATCCTCGGTCGTCCCCTTCTCCTCCTGCCCCCAATCCCTCCCAGCATCAGAGTCTTTTCCAATGAGTCAACTCTTCGCATGAGGTGGCCAAAGTACTGGAGTTTCAGCTTTAGCATCATTCCTTCTAAAGAAATCCCAGGGTTGATCTCCTTCAGAATGGACTGATTGGATCTCCTTGCAGTCCAAGGGACTCTCAAGAGTCTTCTCCAACAAAGGCATCAATTCTTCGGCGCTCAGCTTTTCTTCACAGTCCAACTCTCACATCCATACATGACTACTGGAAAAAACATGAGAAGGTAAAATAACCTGAAAATCATGCAGTAGACACAAGACCAGGGGAAGCTGAGTCACAAATTGAAAATATTTTTTAATGGAGGAGAGAAAAATGGCCAGGTTTCCCCTTAGAGGGGAAAAGCTGAGAGAGCCTGAGAGACTCAGTAGACAACGAATAGCGTGAGATTATCTTTGAGAGATCCAGAGCATTAATTAAAGTCACCATGCTGTCAGCCGGGAAACACTGTACAGCTTTCACCGCGGCGCTCTGGAAGCGAGCCGTGCCAGGGGCGCTGATCCTGGAGAAAGGGAGCAAGGATAGGGTGGGGTGGGTGATGGTGATAAGATAGCCGCCGCCGTGCCGGGCGTCTCCTGGGTGCCAGGCACGGGCTCAGCGCGCACCCGTCACGCCATGCCCGCCCCTGCGTGACGCCCGGCGGCCGCGGGGCGAGCGTGGGGCGGAGGGTGGGCCGCGCCTCTCCGGCTCCCCGCGGGGCCTCGCCGCGTCTGCGCCGCTCCTCCCCCGCGCCGGCAGCCCTGCACCCTCTGGGGGACAGCCGCGCAGGCCCCAGGCTCAGCAGGGCACCGCCGGGCGCCGCCGCGGCCCTCTGCGGGCACAGAGCCGGACCGCCCGATGCTTCGCTGCGGCACCGTGCACGCGCTGACTCTGCGTGCGACGCGCTCCGTAGACCACAGTCCGCTCCTGGAGCCCCGGTGTCGCGCGTGAACAGGGCTTCGAGCTCTGTGCTTAATGACCATTGAATAGGAAAGTAGTTTTACTCGGGTCGTTTCTGTTTAGCTTATTTCCATATTTCATATCAAAAGCGCCTTTCCGCGGTAAGTAGCGGCCTACCTGAGTAGGGCCGGGGGTTAACTGAGAGCCCAGAGCCACGGAAGAGACTGACTAGCGGAGCGAGAGACAGGATCCGATCCTGTCTCGTCCCAGCCGGGCGTCGCCTTTCTCCCTGTGGAATGTCAGTCTCCATCCTGCCTGCCTTGTTTTTCCGTGCGTGCACGTTCCTGGTCATAAATGTTTTCTTTCTAGGATGCCTAACCGAAAACACATTTCCTAGAAGAGCTTGCGGAGAAGGCAATAGCAAGCCACTCCAGTACTCTTGCCTAGAAAATCCCATGGATGGAGGAGCCTGGTAGGCTACAGCCCATGGGGTCGCTGGAAGTCGGATGCGACTGAGCTACTTCACTTTCACTTTTTGCTTTCACACAATGGAGAAGGAAATGGCAACCCACTCCAGTGTTCTTGCCTGGAGAATCCCAGGGACGGGGGAGCCTGTTGGGCTCCTGTCTATGGGGTCGCACAGAGTCGGACACGACTGAAGCGACTTAGCAGCAGCAGCAGCAGATAGCGACTGAACTGAACTGAACTAAAGTTTCAGGCAAACAACTCCATTGAAAACATTTAATCACATTTTTTTAAAACTGCCTTAAGAAAAGGAACCATATATATATTTTAAAAATAAAGCTAAATAATTTCGTACGATTGCATATGGATAGTGGTAACACACCATTAAATGTAAGACATTATTTGGCTTTCTACTAAAGACTGGATAAAAATACGGGGAATATGTATTCCTAGTTTAAAAAAGTCAGCTCTATGAGACATAAAAATTCATATATAAATAGCAGTAGAAAAAATGCATCTTTTTCATAATTGGTTAGTAATATCTTAATGCAGTAAGTAGTGATCAAGATGATCCAAAGTAATTTTCTAAAAAAGAAAAATTGGTAATTGAGCCTAAAATTTTATTAAAAGTAACAATGATGAAATATAATGAATTTAGTATTCCTTTCCCCCTCATACTAGTGAACTAGAATTTACATATAGGATAAAAATGACACGTCTCCTATAGTTTATTGATTGCTTTTCTGCCAGTCACTTCTTTTTTCATCTAAATGAACTTCTGCAACAAATAGTATCTTGGACAAATGGAATTTTACCTTTTCATCAAATGAAAGCGATTTAATTTTCTGCCTCAGAGAGAGTGAATGCCAGGTAGGGCCAGCATAATTAATATGTACCTTTATAACTCCAATATCACAATATTTTGATTTTGCTTTACATCATACACTTTGCCAGCTGGCGGGCAGCTTCTGTTTTTAGCTTTGTGGGTTACATTAGTAATGGAGCAAAGCGCTATCATACACATCGCGATAAACTGATGAAACCAACATTCTGGTGTCCTTTGAGGAGACGATAACACATCTCTTCGATAGTCTTTGACTTGCTTTGTTGTAACTCTTCATACTCCAGGTGCAGTGGGACTTACAATTATTTATAGCACGCTGGGGCTTAGGCAGCAGGGGCAGAACAGAAGCCCAAGGTGGGTATCCAGGAAAGGAGAAGGACTTAGGAAGGGCTGATGAGGAGGACAGACACCAAGGGATGAGTCAGACCAGATGCTGCCGACCGAGTGCTCACAGTCAGGACGGGTCAGAGGACAGATGACCAGAAAGCAGGAGGCAGCCTGCAGAGAGCACCTGCGTCTTTCCCAGGGTCAACGTCCAGGGGAAGAGGCAGTTTCCTACCTCAGTTTCAGGACTCCACGTTCTCAGGGGAGCTCATTCTTCAATGTGGTGCTTATGAATCCCCTGAGGGTCTTTTACGATGCAGATTCTGATTCAGGAGTTCTAAGATGACACCTAGGGTTTCCATTTCTGGCAAACTTCTGGATGATACTGATGCTGCTGGTACAGGTATTGTGTGTAATGCAGCAGAGTCTCAGGCCAACCCAGAAAGAGGCAAAGCGGATAACTGGAAAGCTAGCTGGAGTGGGGAGCAGAGGACTGGGGGGCAGTGTCGTTCTTAGCCAAGGCAGTCTTTGCGAATTTAATGTACTTCAGCTGAAAAGCACACTTTGTTGGTGGCTGCTTGTTGTACAATTTGAATTGCCCTCCAAAAAGATGCTGTCAAAATCCGAACCCCTATCAACTCAGAATGTGACTTTATTTGGAAACAGGGTCTTTACCAAGGTTATCAAGTTCAAATGGAGTCATTCGGATGAGATCTAATCCAACATGACTAGTGTCCTGATAAAAAGGGAAAATCCAGACACAGAGACAGACATGCATGCTGTGCAGACAAACAGAGAAGGTGGCCGCGTGACAGGAGCGATCCATCAGTGAGCCGGCGACGCCACGGGCTGCCGGCGACGCCGGAAGCCAGGGGAGGCCAGGCAGGGCCCTTCCCTAGAGCCGCCACAGGCATGGCCCCGCCCGCGCCGCTAATTCACACCTCTCACCCCCAGAGCTGCCAGACAGGAAGTCCCTATTGTTTTAGGTCATCTGGCTTTTGATATTTTGTTACAGCAGCCTACTACATGGCTAACTAATAAGCATATTGACTTGCCACATTTTTAAAAAATTGAAGTATAATTAACATATGATACTGTGTTAGTTTCAAGTGCACAGTATAGTGATTCGTTCCCTTTGTACATTACAGGGTCATCACAAGTCTGGTTATCGTTGTCAGTGTATGAACTTCTTTCCGTCTTAATAACTGCATTCCCCGTGCCCTAAGCTGCATCCCCACGGGCTCTGCTCCACAGCCTCCCGGCTCCCGCGCCCATTCGCTCGTCCCGTCCCTCTCGGCACTGGCAGCCCAGGTCGTCCTTTGCATCCATGATTCTGTCTTTGTTTTCTGTTTATTTATTTGGTTTTCAGATTCCACACATAAGTGAAATGGCACAGTATTTGCTTTTCTCTGACTCACTTCATCTAGCACAACACCCCGTAGGTCTCTCCATGTTCTCACAAATGGCACATCTCGTTCTTGTTACTGCTGAGTAATATTCCGTTGTGTACACATACTGCTTCTTTATCCGTTTATGGGCACATAGGCTGTTCCCATATCTTGGCTGTAAATAATGCTGAAGTGAACGTGGGAGTGAAGATGTCTCTTCAAACGAGTGATTCTGTTTTCTCAGAGAAATGCTGGGGTGTGGAGGCTCCACCTTCAGCTTTTTGAGGAACCTGCATGCAGTTCTCCATAGTGGCTGTGAAATTTGTGTTCTCACTGACAGTGCACAAGGCTTCCGTTTCCTCCATATCCTCACCAACGCTCGTTATTTCTTGTCTTTTTGATGGTAGCTTTTCTGATAGGTGTGAACGGGTATCTCGTGATTCTGAGTCGCATTTCCCTAATGATGAGTGACATGGAGCATCTTTTCATGTGCTGTTAGCCGTCTGTATTGACATCATATTTTACATCTTCTTTGTTTTGGTTTCCATTAAAGCTGCTTATTGTGGCTCTGCACCACTTCTGTCTTTTAACCTTCCTGTCATCGTGTTTGACCTACCGCCTTTACTGTATATTTGCCTTTACCAATGAGAATTTTCCTTTTGTGATTTTCATAATTAGTTGTAGTCTTTCCTTTTATATTAATAGAAATCCCTTTAAAATCTATTATAAAGCTGCTTAGTGGTGATAAACTCCTTTAACTTTTGCTTGTCTATAAAAACTTTATCTTTCCTTCAAATTTAAAGGATAGCCTTGCTTTTGAACTGTGGCGTTGGAGAAGACGCTTGAGAGTCTCTTGGACTGCAAGGAGATCCAAACAAGTCCATCCTAAAGGAGATCAGTCCTGGGTGTTCATTGGAAGGACTCACGCTGAAGCTGAAACTCCAGTACTTTGGCCACCTCATGTGAAGAGTTGATTCATTGGTAAAGACCCTGATGCTGGGAGGGATTGGGGGCAGGAGGAGAAGGGGACGACAGAGGATGAGATGGTTGGATGGCATCACCAACTCGATGGACATGGGTTTGAGTAAGCTCCGGGAGTTGGTGATGGACAGAGAGGCCTGGCCTGCTGCAGTCCATGGGGTCGCAAAGGGTCGGACACGCCCGAGTGACTGGACTGAACTTGTCAGGTAGAGCACTCTTGATCGTACAGTCAAGGGCTCTCTTCCCTCCATCACTCTGAATGTATCAGGCCGCTCCTGCAAAGTTTCTTCTAAACGTTAAATGCTACTCATACGGGCATTCCTGTGCATGGGACTCAGTGGCTTTCTCTTGCAGTTTTTAATATTCCCTATTTTATCTTTAATTTTTGCCATTTTAATTGCAGTGTATCTTGGCATGAACCTGTTTGGATTCGTCTGGTTTGAGACTGTGCTTCCTGGGTATCTGTTCCCTTATGCAAGTTAGGGAAGTTTTCAACCATTATTTCTTCAAGTAAGGTTTCTGCCCCCACCGCCTCTGGGGCCTCTGTAACGTGAGTCGATGTTGTCCTAGAGGTCTCCTATACAGTCCTCCTTTCTAGAACTCTCTCCCTTTTCTGTTCAGCTTGGGTGATTTCCAGCAGGAACCCGTGCAGATCTGCTCCCCTGCATCATCTAGTCTGCCGTCGATTCTCTCCAGTGTTTTTCTTCTTGCAGCTACTGCACTCTTCAGCGCTCTGTGGCTCTCCTTTACACTTGGTCCCGCTGCTCACCCGTTCTCCCGAGCTCACTGAGCACGTCTACCATCTCCGCCCTGAGCTCCCCCTGGCAGACTGCTTACTTCCACTTTGCTTAGCTCTTCTTCTGGGGGAACATATCCCTCTGTCTCCCCATTCTGCCAAATTCTCTGCTTTTCTTTCGACGTCTGAGATGGTTTTGTCATCTTTTCACATCTTAGAGAAGTGGCCTTCTGCAGGGATATTCTGTGGGGCCGATCAGCACACTCCCATCCGTCACCAGCGGGACTCTCTGGGAGGCCCCTCCCAACGCCCCGGTGGCTCCCTGGGCCCCTCCGCTGAGTCAGAGCCAACGCCTGCAGAGGCTCCTGCAGGCGGACACGCCCTGGCCTGAGTGCCGGCCGCCACCCACCAGGGCAGGGCCGGATGGTAACAGGCTGTGGGGCCTGGCGGCGCTCAGGGCTGGCAGAGGAGCCGGGGAGGCCCGTGATGGGTGCTGCCCGCTGGCAGGCAGCAATCCCCTGATGCCAGGAGGCCAGAGGGAGGATCCCACCGGGCTCACCGGCACTGACTGAACTTGTCAGGTAGAGCACTCTTGATCGTACAGTCAAGGGCTCTCTTCCCTCCATCACTCTGAATGTATCAGGCCACTCCTGCAAAGTTTCTTCTAAACGTTAAATGCTACTCATACGGGCATTCCTGTGCATGGGACTCAGTGGCTTTCTCTTGCAGTTTTTAATATTCCCTATTTTATCTTTAATTTTTGCCATTTTAATTGCAGTGTATCTTGGCATGAACCTGTTTGGATTCGTCTGGTTTGAGACTGTGCTTCCTGGGTATCTGTTCCCTTATGCAAGTTAGGGAAGTTTTCAACCATTATTTCTTCAAGTAAGGTTTCTGCCCCCACCGCCTCTGGGGCCTCTGTAACGTGAGTCGATGTTGTCCTAGAGGTCTCCTATACAGTCCTCCTTTCTAGAACTCTCTCCCTTTTCTGTTCAGCTTGGGTGATTTCCAGCAGGAACCCGTGCAGATCTGCTCCCCTGCATCATCTAGTCTGCCGTCGATTCTCTCCAGTGTTTTTCTTCTTGCAGCTACTGCACTCTTCAGCGCTCTGTGGCTCTCCTTTACACTTGGTCCCGCTGCTCACCCGTTCTCCCGAGCTCACTGAGCACGTCTACCATCTCCGCCCTGAGCTCCCCCTGGCAGACTGCTTACTTCCACTTTGCTTAGCTCTTCTTCTGGGGGAACATATCCCTCTGTCTCCCCATTCTGCCAAATTCTCTGCTTTTCTTTCGACGTCTGAGATGGTTTTGTCATCTTTTCACATCTTAGAGAAGTGGCCTTCTGCAGGGATATTCTGTGGGGCCGATCAGCACACTCCCATCCGTCACCAGCGGGACTCTCTGGGAGGCCCCTCCCAACGCCCCGGTGGCTCCCTGGGCCCCTCCGCTGAGTCAGAGCCAACGCCTGCAGAGGCTCCTGCAGGCGGACACGCCCTGGCCTGAGTGCCGGCCGCCACCCACCGGGGCAGGGCCGGGTGGTAACAGGCTGTGGGGCCTGGCGGCGCTCAGGGCTGGCAGAGGAGCCGGGGAGGCCCGTGATGGGTGCTGCCCGCTGGCAGGCAGCAATCCCCTGATGCCAGGAGGCCAGAGGGAGGATCCCACCGGGCTCACCGGCACACGGGGCCTTGTGGCGAAGCGGGCTCCCCCAGACAGCTCTTGCCAGCGTGTCCCCAGAGCAAGCCCTCGCTGCCCCCTGCCTTGCCTGATGCTCTCCAAGACCAGCAAGTGGGTTTGACCCTGGCTTCTTCCAAATTACCGCCCCTGTGCTGGAACTTGGAGCACGTGAGATGTTATGTGTGTCGTTTAGGAAGAGAATCTCTATTTCCTGCAGACGTTGGGGTCTTCTGTATGCAGGCCACCAGCGAAAGCCCCACCGGCCTTCAGAATCAGTCTAGCCTGCAAGAGCCCCGGGCGAGGGAGACGAGGGTGGGCTGGGACCCCCTCCCCTTCAGGAGCATCTCTGCACTTACCACGCTCTTCCCGTTGATGGGCCACCTCCCTGAGGGCGTGGGTCTTGCCTATATACCGCCTCTCTGCCCTTCCCTCTCATCTCATTGGGAGTCCTCATATCTTCAGTCATGGGAAAACCCTTTCTGATAGTCTTCAGCCCGTTTTCATAGGTAGTTGCTCTGAAAACTGTTAAATAGTTGTAATTATAGTGTGTCTGTGGGGGAGGTGAACTCAGGGTCTTCTTACTCCTCTGTCTTGACCACATTTTGACTTGACACATTTTTGAACAAATATTCAATGAGAGGAAAACTAGACATAGAAATATTTAGTTCGTTGCCCAAGATATATAACTACTTCACAGAAAGAAGGCTTGGAAACTAGTCAATGCCTTTCCTCTTCAGGAGGCTTCTTCCCAAGAGCACACACAGAGGAACTCATCAATAAAGCAATACAGGTTTCCCAAACCTGTAATCTGCAGAACCTTTTCCAGGGTTTATTAACTAGTGCTGCTAAGAGTTAAACTGCAAAACACCTTAAATTCAAATATGCATTGACTTAAAGATCTAGGTAAAACCTATCAAAACTCAAACCATTAGAAAAACTTACAAAATGTATGAAGTGCGACAAGCCAGGAGCCCGTGGTTTCTACAGTATAGGATACCTTCTCCTCCCTACGCTGCTTAGCATCCTACAGAACACCACTTTAGAAAATGTAGGATGAGAGCGTGAAATTCATTCCAAATGAGAAAACTCATGCCAACATAACAGTTACTTTAAAATTTAATTGCGTCTTCCTCTAAGCTTTCCAGCAGACCGCCTGAGTTGCTGGTTGTTGTTTCCTCAAGGCAGGAAAGACACTGCCCCCTGGGCTGTATTTAAAGAGTGAATTTAAAGGTCTATCACACAAGTGAAGTAAGAGGTCAGTCGGAGTGTCATGGGCAAAATGGAATCGAGCAAAACTGATAGGGTTTGCGAGGAAGAAATGGGAACAGGAAAGTCAAATATTTAAGGCCTATCTATGGGGTTATAGTCTTGCTTCAGAAAAATCCAATGAGCATAAAGAAAGATTTTTGGCATTTACTATCCTTACTATACTAGTGAAGAAAAACCACTGCCCAAGGGCCCGATGGGTGGCACTTTTCGGTGTTATGTTCCATAACTGTTGTACCTCCCAAGGCTACTGTGACCTTTGTGTGGGTACCGTGACACCACCGAGGGACACCACTCACGGTGTGGATGTTTGACTTGTGTAATGATTAGAACACTTTTGGCACCAAGATTCCAACAAAATCAGCACTATATTATGACAATTGCAAACAGAAGCAAAGTATCCTGAGGAAGGGGGAACTTTTTCAAAGCTAGCCGTGAGTTACCTGAGTTAGAAGCACCCCGGCATCATTTCTCACAACCTGTCTCATTCAGAACCCCATTTCAGCCAGGAAAGCCGTGCCACCCCACCATTCGATGTTAGGATGGCCCAAGAATGCCATCAGAAAAACGGTGTGGCTCCATCCAGTGACCCGGGCCGTGTGCCGTCGCCTTTAACCTGAGGGGCTAAGACTCCAGCTAGACAGGAAGAGTACGTCTCTCATTTGGGTACGTTCACCGACTCTTCAACAGTGTTCATTGCCCTGATAGGAAAAAGAAGCAGCTATACATGGAATTGAGTTTCTAATGCCCTTTTCACACACAAGGACAATGCATTTTGAAATGTTAAAGGTGAGGATTTTAAAGACATAAACTATATTACTCATTCAACACTGAAATTAAGTCACCACCCTTGAGACATTCCCTGGTAGCTCAGAGGTTAAAGCGTCTGCCTCCAATGCGGGAGACCCGGGTTCGATTCCTGGGTCGGGAAGATCCCCTGGAGAAGGAAATGGCAATCCACTCCAGTATTCTTGCCTAGAGAATCCCATGGGCGGAGAAGCCTAATAGGTTACAGTCCATGGGGTCGCAAAGAGTCGGACACGACTGAGCGACTTCACCTCACCTCACCTCACCTTGAGACATTACCTTAACTGTTGGAGATAACAGGATCAAAACAGGTGCAGTTCCACCTCCTTGGAGCTTATAGTCTAGTGGGGAAGACAGACTCCACAAGTCATCACACAAATATCAACACAATTACAACTGTAAAAACTTTAGGAACTGAAATTACAGAGTGCTCTAAGCACTTGGGGCTTCCCTGGTGGCTCAGATGGTAAAGAATCTGCCTGCAATGCAGGAGACGCTGGTTCGATCCCTGGGTCGGGAAGATCCCCTGGAGAAGGAAATGGCAACCACTCCAGTGTTCTTTCCTGGAGAATCCCATGGACAGAGGAGCCTGGAGGGCTACGATCCGTGGGGTCGCAAGAGTCAGCACGAATGAAGTGACTCAGCACACACAGTTGCTCAGCACTGAGGCCCCAGGGCCCCTATTAAGATGAGTGGGTCAGGGAAGCCCTGGGTGAGGAAGGCCCCGTACACGGCGGTGTGACACTGAGCAGGAGTTAGACAGGAAAGGCCTGCAGAAGAACGTCCAGGCGGAGGAGAGCTGTGTGGCTCCCCTCAGGCAGGGGCGCGCTGGGGGGTTGGAGAAGCAGCGTGAGCTGGAGGGGCCGCAGCATTGAAGGGAGAGGACGGGATTGAGTGGAGAGGCAGGTAGATTAGATGGTGCAGGCTCCTCCGCGGTAGGCTGAAAGCGCTACATGCTTTCAGGGGAGCGAAATGAAGCCTTTGAAGCTTTTTAAGCAGGAAAGGGATACCAGGTGCTTAAAAGCCTGCTTTGGCTCTGGGTGTGGCAAGATCGAAATAGGAAAGAACAGAGCTTGGAGACCAGTTGGCTATTGTATTTGTCCAAGTGAGAGGTGGTAGTTTCGTCTTGAAAGATGTCAGTACAGATGGAGAGAGGTGGATAGGCTAGAGATATGTACTGGAGGTAGAATCTAAGGAAATATAATCGGATATAAAAGTTGTCATTTGTGCTAATAAAGGTACATGAGTGAAAATGAGATAATCCAAAAAAGTGTGTATTTACACAGTGTTATATGCAGTTTGTAATAAATGACATTTCATGTTTCCACGGTACATGGAAGTTTACTAAGCATTTTCTCAAAGATGAAAACTATTGACCACCTGCTATGAGCCAGACCCTGTTTTAGGTACTGATGGTGCGGTGGAGACAGGCCCGGGCCCTCGCCGCGCGGGGCGACCAGTGCAGTAAGGGGAAAGGGCGTAGCCGGCGGCACTCATGTTTATAAGCTGAGGTGAAGCAGAGTGGCGAGCTGGAGGAGGCAGGCCAGCCTCTGCTGGCCACTTGCCGTGCCAGGGAAGTCCTCCCTGGTGAGGCCACCTTTGGGGAGATAGCAAGCGGAAGTGAAGGAATTTCGGCTGCAGAGATGTGGGGAAAATGGTAGGAGATGAGGTTGGGGAGTCCAGCTGAGGTCCTGAAAGACGCTGCTCTCAGGGCATTTGCTCACTAGCACCTTCCTTGTGAAATGGTTATAAACTGGCGGGGTTTTTCTGCCAAAGATCCCTGATCTCTCAGAGCGCTCTACCTGGTACAGTTAACTCTGTCTTCCCCCAGGACCGAGGCTGGAGAGCTGTGATTCCTGAGCCCTCCATTACCACGCCCCCATCTTTGTAATCAGTCCTGTGTGAACAAACCCTCCTCAGACTATGCCAATGTGTGCCAGCTGTCTATTTCCTGTTAGAACTCCAGCTGATGCAACGTTCACTAAGTGTTTAAATAAAGTGAGATGAAATGATGGTCCAGATATGCGTTTGGATTTCAATTTTTTATGGGTAATACACAAAGCTATTCTATAGACATGGATGTGAGAGTTGGACTTTGAAGAAGGCTGAGCGCCGAAGAATTGATGCTTTTGAACTGTGGTGTTGGAGAAGACTCTTGAGAGTCCCTTGGACTGCAAGGAGATCCAACCAGTCCATTCTGAAGGAGATCAACCCTGGGATTTCTTTGGAAGGAATGATGCTAAAGCTGAAACTCCAGTACTTTGGCCACCTCATGTGAAGAGTTGACTCATTGGAAAAGACTCTGATGCTGGGAGGGATTGGGGGCAGGAGGAGAAGGGGACGACCGAGGATGAGATGGCTGGATGGCATCACTGACTCGATGAACGCGAGTCTGAGTGAACTCCAGGAGTTGGTGATAGACAGGGAGGCCTGGCGTGCTGCGATTCATGGGGTCGCAAAGAGTTGGACACGACTGAGCGACTGAACTGAACTGAACTGAACTGAAGGAGATATAAACACCAACCCATTTTTCCTTGAGGGTTTTAGTTTTTTCTATTAACTTTAAAGAAGAAACATTTAAGATACCTTTAGATTTCTCCATAAAAACCTTCAAATTTTGCTTTGGTTCCTGATTTAGAACATTGAACACACCAAGTCATTTTCATTTCTGCATCAAATTTTTCAGCTTTTCCTCAAGTCTTCTCCCATGTAAGTCTTCTCAGTCTTCTTCTGACATAAAGAAGCAATTTGCTGATGAAAAACTGTTCAACCTGACTGATAATCAAAGAAATGCATACACCAAATAATAAAATTAGCCAAAATATTTTAAAATTATAATATATACCAATATTTAGTTATGATGCAAAGAAACAGGGAAACTCATTACATGCTGATGTTAGAATACTTTGGCAATACATTTCTGCAGGGTGATTTGGCAATGAAAAGCCCTCAGTTAAAACAAACCAGCAGGTTATTTCTAGGAATTTAATCACAGAAAATAATCAGAGATGTAGCCATAGATACTTGCTACAGTATTTCTAATACCCAAAAAAAGAAAGTGAAAGAAAGAAAGTGAAGTCGCTCAGTCTGACTCCATAGGAGACAGGTAAAAGCAGAAACACTATAATACACAACAGTCCTCCATTGGCCACAACTAGGATGCCAATGACATAGGTGTCAGTACAGACCAGTTTCAGTAATGGAAATACGTCACATGTAAAGTGACCAATGTCATTGGGCCCACAGAAGGGGAGCCCATAAATAGTGGTAAGTTGAATTACTGAGTGTAGACGACCTCCAACCCAGGACAGCAGCAGCAGCACAACACACACCCCTTGTCTCATGATCACTAAATAACGCAAGGGCTTACAGATGGCCACACAGCTGTCATAGGCCGTCACCAACAGAAGGATTAACTCTGATCCACCAAAAAAGTACTCTATAAACAGCTGAGTCATGCAAGATTTAAAGGATATGGTATTTTTTCCCAAAGAAAAATCTGAAATCAACCTGGGGGAGATAGAAGAGGAATAAATTAGGTCTACAAATGATAAACTAGCAAGAAAGAAATACATAGGTGAGTTCAGGATCTTACTGACAGTTCAGGATCTTACTGACAGGATCTTACTGTCATGTTGCCAACCATGGTTAAAATGTAGAAAAATAAGAACAGTACAGAAAGGACTTTCTGCTCCTTTGGGTTCTGTGTGAGGCCCAGGAGGATAAAATAAATTATATTGCTTTCTGGTTCCATCTAGTCTGTACAGAAACTGACTTCTTCACTTTTTAAAAGCTGCTTACCTACAAAGAAAAGGAGGAAAACTTTTATATACATTATAAGTTTAATCTTTTATCTATTCATTCAATTAGAAGAATGTGTAAGAATTTATTTGTGTCCAATACATCATAGATATTGTGATTACCAAGTTGAACAAGGCATAGTTCTCTGCACTTAGCAATATATGACAGGATGAAAAATCTCATACTGATATAATGTGTGCCATTTTAAGAATATTAATATGATGCTAGAGATCACTGTGTAGGAATATATCAGGTAAAATGGAATCAGAAAGGGCTTCCTAGAGGAAGCAACACTTTTGCTGAGTTTTAAAGGGAAAACAAAGAATGAGAAAAGATGGGCATGAAATTTGATGGAAAGATACATCACTTATAGCATTACAAAGCTTTCATACTTGAGAACTACATAAGGTAATTCACACACTCAGTGAGAATAGCTGAAGCTCTGCCCTGTACTGTCAAAGGACTCACTGAAATGCCTTTCTGAGGGTCATTAGCAGGATGCTCCTCATTTCCTGACCAATAAATACTGGTGCCATCCAGTGTTATCTCAGCCTTAACCTCTGCACACATTATCAAATTATGCTATGCTATATCTCCAATTTTGGACATCAGTAGTTGGATATCAATTTAGTATAAATAATAAAAATGTTTAATTTTCCACAATAAAGAGGTGCTAGTTTTCCACAATAAAGAGGTGTTTCCCATCTCATTAAATGGTACCACCTTCAATGGAACCGCTCAGACAGAAAATCTCACTGAGTTCTTCACTTCTTTTTCATTTCCATATTTTGATCTTTGTCAAAGTCTCTCGTCTCTACTTTCAAAATATATCACAAATTTGGTCATTCTTTACCCCTCATTTTCTTCCTGGCCCACTGCAATAGCCTCCCGACATGTCTCTCCACTTTTCTTCTGGCCTCCAACAATGTGTTCTCCTGAAACATCTCAAATTATACCTTTTAAAACTTCTTTCAGTTATGTCATTCAATTCTTCAGGACCATTCTACTGCTGCTGCTGCTAATTTGCTTCAGTCATGTCCGATTCTGTGCAACCCCATGGACTGAAGCCTATCAGCTTCCTCCATCCATGGGGTTTTCCAGGCAAGAGTACTGGAGTGGGTTGCCATTGCCTTCTCTGCAGAACCCTTATAGTGACTTCTAATCATGCTCTCACAATTTAATGTACCATAGTTGACATCTACAGTAAGAAGTGTACTATAATCACTATTTTATCATTGATAAAGCTCAGCCTAAGAATATCTTATTAACTGTCTTAAATTAAAAGACGTTTACCCCTTGGAAGAAAAGTTATGACCAACCTAGATAGCATATTCAAAAGCAGAGACATTACTTTGCCAACTAAGGTCTGTCTAGTCAAGGCTATGGTTTTCCAGTAGTCATGTATGGATGTGAGAGTTGGACTGTGAAGAACGCTGAGCACCGAAGATTTAATGCATTTGAACTGTGATGTTGGAGAAGACCCTTGAGAGTCCCTTGGACTGCAAGGAGATCCAACCAGTCCATTCTGAAGGAGATCAACCCTGGGATTTCTTTGGAAGAAATGATGCTAAAGCTGAAACTCCAGTACTCTGGCCACCTCATGCGAAGAGTTGACTCAGTGGAAAAGACTTTGATGCTGGGAGGTTTGGGGGTAGGAGAAGAAGGGGACGACAGAGGATGAGATGGCTGGATGGCATCACGGACTCGATGGACACGAGTCTGAGTGAACTCCGGGAGATGGTGATGTACAGGGAGGCCTGGCGTGCTCCGATTCATGGCATCGCAAAGAGTCGGACACGACTGAATGACTGAACCGAACTAAACTGACACATTTTAAGTAATAAAACTAGAATTGGAACCTACATATTATTTATTTCAAAATGATTTAATTTTAACACAGTGCGAGAAACAAAATTGTGAATTCTGGTTCCCACCATTTCCTTACAATATGAAGTAAGAATCTTTAAGTTATTCACAAACACGCAGAATTCATCTTCATCCAATTTGGGAACCAAGGGAGCTAAATTGCATTTTTACTTGAGGAAATATTTTATTTCACTCAGCTATCTGTTCATTTCCTCCATGAATTTTTCTGGTTATTCATAAGAATGCTTCTATTTACATTACAGATTTTTTGAAAGATATTCCAAGGTGCATGTAAAAAAACAAAATTTTACAATGTTAGAATAATTTATCAAAAAGGCAAACAAAACCTCCATTTACACAGGAAGATAGCAACTAGCCATTTCCCAGGGAAATTTATCTCTAATGACTTCTATTTTTATTAACTTCAAAATAGAAAAAAAAAAA